>OY755090.1:19378865-19648869 GCA_963576655.1 Gastrophysa polygoni | reverse complement strand
AATCTAGATTAACTTGATTCCAGTGTGAAGAAGCGAGTTTGTTATGTATTTATATCCGTCAAAAAATAAACGTCTGCACTGGCACGAAACGCTCTGTTATCTTTTATTTCTTGTTGCTCATCACGAACAGATAAGAAGGTCATACAATTAATCATGTTCAAATCGTTCTGAAACTATAATGACTAATTATCAGTGATAATTATGAGTGAATTGTGGGTTTCATATGATGTGAGTTCTGTGCATTCGGATTGAAATGAATCATTAAGATATATCCCTATTTCAACATGTCGACCTCTGTCACGGATTTTTTTTCCAACCTCATACATAGGAAGATATAGAAGAGAAAAATAAAAATTTGTTTTGAAGACTTATTATATCGTTGATTTTTGAAAATAAATTACGGGATATTTAGGAAATTGGAGAAATATATCGTATCCTACGACGATTTAGCTCGCATTAGTTTTTTTTCTACTTTTTACCCTTTTTTGGGAATATAAGAGAATAATACAGAAGTTATGTATTGAAAAATATATATGAGAGGCAACTAACACGAACATTATAGGTTTCCCTTCCGTGTTGTCAACAGATAAAAAAAAACTATTACACACATCATTTCAGACATCTTCAGTCATTATTTCAAATGGAACATCTTTTATATTTTGTCATTTTTGTATTCCGCGTAAAATTCTTATGGAAGTGAAAAAAATAAAGTTTGTAGGATGTTTCCCAAACGTAAGTTGAGCGATTTTCTAACGAAAATAAAAATCTGGAATTTTTGGATTTTGTAGCCTATCCTAAATAAAAATGATGCAAAATAAAATAACTCATTTCATCATTTCCAACTGCATGAGCGACACAAGCGAATCTAAATTTGTTTTGAAATCTTGCCTGTCGTTGCACGTGGATTTCTTAGTGCCCAGAGATGCATATTTTTATTCGGAAAATTTCGCTGCATCTTCAACTTCATCATTTTGGAATTTGAAAACGTGCATTGGACTCTTCTCCATTATATTTGGCTATGATTCTATATGATTTCGAATATACCATGTCCGACCTAAATGTTTTACTTCCTTTCTAATGAAAATTCGACATGGGATGTTGATATACTATATCCAATGAAAAAAAAATTAACAATTGAATAATGATAGATTGCAAGATTTTGGATGTATTATGGATGTCTAATGGCTATGTAGTTTCTTACATTCAATATAGAATCTGTTGATATCCCTAGTTAATACAATTTCTCGAGCTATTTTTCCTCTAGATGTCTCCGCATTTTAGGGAATGCCTGATTCAACACCCAATCTATATTGGGTTGAAGTTCTAAAAGTAGCGCAGATGTCTAGAATCCCCAAATTGCCAATAAAATATCGCCATCCCTAAAGAATCCACTTTGAAAAATCCAATTATCAATTCATCAGTTAGGTGACATCTGGATCAGGAAACCTACGTACGCCACGTAAATGAATGATTATCAAGAATAATATAAATGATGATTTATCAGAAAAAAATTTATGTATATTCTTCTAGTTCCTTGAAACTTATTTGCCTGACAGCAGCAAGCTACGCGACTTTATCTGTAATAATATCACAAAAGAATAAACTCCACTAGGAAAGTACCTTGGTGACATGCTGGCCTAGCAAGAAAACATAAAGGAACATGCAAGAAAGACATTCAACAAAGCCAAAAAGACATGAAGCTGGGAATAATACAAGACTCCCTCGACCGCATTTATAAGGTGATAAACGAATCTAATATTGATAGGTGTGAGGAGATTGAAGGAAGTCAAAAAGCGCTAGACTCCAGCGATAACTCTCTAAGAGATACTCCCTGAGAATGGTTGAAAATGAGGAGAAGGGATGGAAGAGAAGAGGAGGGAAGTGAGAAGGGAAGGAAATAATCTTCCTGGGGCAAGAATATCCTGCTATTGAGGACACGATAGGACTGATAGGCCTAGGATTCTCAGCAATAGCAAGAGATCACTCTTGAACAATAGTAGGCAAAAGTAGGCTCATTCAATCCATACAAGTCGGACCGGACGGGATCTACTCAGTACTGTTGCAAATAAGGCCGGGACACTCTACACCGAGATGTTGCAATATTGCCACTTGGATATTTATACTGAAGCTGTGGAGGGATGTTAGAGATATATTCTCACCAAAACCTGGGACCTTATGTTCTTCATACTTGAGACCTCAGCGGTAAGAATTATTTCCATTGTCGGTTGTCAATCAAGCAATTCTTCGAGGAAAATTTCATCAGATATTTTGGAAGCGGCCATGGAGACAACATATAATATTTTGCTGGAAAAATCAAAAGATCAATATGTTGAGTCGCTCAACGCATTAATGAACTGGTGCCGATTTGCAATGATCAAAATTTAGTGCTAAATACTGTCTGTAAGTTCTTCGAGGAGGTGGTACATTCATTTTTCAGCTTTTTGTGGGATTTTCTCTCCTCGTTTCTAAAAAATAGAGTAGAAGTTATTAAAAATTATTGCAATATATTTGTAGTAAGGACAGATTTGGGATCTGCCCCAAAATGTCACTGCGCTTGAAATTAAACCTTTAGATACCTAAAAGAGAAATTCTCTATTGGTCAGTGACACCTTGTTTTTGAAAAAAATTGGAAATACAAATATATTTAATAAGAATAAAACCTCTACTTATCTTGATGGAATTTTCCATTGAATATGAAAATGGTAAATTCGATATCAATTAATGAAAACACCTTGTAATCAGAATTCTTCCGTCCACCAAATTGTCGCTTTTCAGTGTCAAAACCGAAAACATACTGAAAAAATTTTGCGAAGAGAAAAATATTTTAATTGTGTTGAGAACGGGAGCAGATTCGTTCCCGAAACGTCCACCAAGATAAGTAGAGGTTTTATTCTTATTAAAAATATTTGTATTTCCAATTTTTTTCAAAAACAAGGTGTCACTGACCAATAGAGAATTTCTCTTTTAGGTATCTAAAGGTTTAATTTCAAGCGCAGTGACATTTTGGGGCAGATCCCAAATCTGTCCTTACTACAAATATATTGCAATAATTTTTGATAACTTCTACTCTATTTTTTAGAAACGAGGAGAGAAAATCCCATGAAAAGCTGAAAAATGAAAATTTAGTGCTCCTTAATTCTAATGTATGCGTTCAGATTTCCTGTCTTGAAATGGAAAAATGACACTGAATTGAGAGAAAATCATTAAAAAAGGAAATTGAGCTCACTTTATAATTTTGGAATGTCCAACTATGCCTCAATATTAAGGCATTGAGGACAGAAAAACATTTCCATTATGCATAATATTCCTGAAATAATAGTTGATAAATGTTTTACTATACTTTATCTATGAATTTGGAGGTCCATTGATATTCCTTCTCATGCTCCATTATAACTCTGATTGTGAACAAGTTTATAGACTGTTTGGTATCGATGAATTGGTCTTGGCTTGAAATTGGAACTAATATATAGTTTTCGGTTCATAAACTTGGGACCACCCACTATCTACAAGAGTCTTCTCGGCTCGGATCAAGATTTTTGTTTAAGCACTTCCTGATAATTTTCTACCATATTTATAGCCCAAGTATTTCAGAAAGATGAACAGATGTTCACATTTTATACACGATATCGTACACGAAAGTGCCGTCGTGTGCCAATGAGGTATAAGTGGGTAGGTAATCAAAATGATCGATCCTTTCACGAATTCTCGAGATTGTCGACACATGGGAGAGTTTTTTCCACTTCGATGATAAATTAGTTGTTGAGATCAAATTTCGTGAAAAGTTGAATCATAATTATCTAACAGTACAGAAACATTTTGGATGAACAGGGAGCCCGTTTGTCGAGTATGAGCATAATCTCTATTATGTTGTAATACTAATGGAATAGATTGTTCACGGAAGAATGGCCCAATCAAATTTCAGAAATGAATCAAAACAATCCTAAATATTCTCTATTTTTTTTATTCTCGCTATCAAGAATTGGATATATTATTGAAGACTGAATTTGTTCCAATATATCAAAGAATATGTGCAGTGCATACAGTGTGGAACAGTCAAATGGAATAAATTCGATAACGAATAAATAAGAGAGAGCGTGTTGGGAAAAACGCTTGGACACGTCGATTTGTATTATCAGATGCGCATTTTTTTCAAAAAAAAAATATTATATAGGGTGTGTCATGTGACAGTCGCCGATACCAACTTTCTTATTTTAAATACAACTCCCTGTATATTATGTATAATTCATGTACAATGGCCCATACCTATCTCCAACTTTTTCGGAAATATTAAGTGTTTTCAGATGTATTACAAGAATTAACATAAAAATAGAATGGCCAGCACGATCTCCTGATCTGACGCCATTAGACTTCTTTCCGTGGTGATATGTCAAAAGTTTTGTATACCAAACTAAACCACTCAAGATGAATCAAGCTTGCGATCAGATCAGTCACGCCTGAGATGTTGAGTAACGTTAGAAGACATTTCTATACCAGATTAGCATGTTGCCAAGACGTTCGCGGCGAACATTTTGAACATCTCTTACATTGAAATTAATGTTTTTTTTTGTTTTTCATTTACATTATTTGTGAAATAAAATAATTTTCTGTTTTTAATGTTAATTTTTGTAATACATCTGAAAACATTCCGAAACAGTTGAAGATAGTGTCTAAAATTTTCTGAAGAATCCAAAAAACTAATAATATAATGAGGTTGTATTTAAGATTGGTATCTGAAAATACAAATCGTCGTGTACATGCGTTTTTCCCAACACGCTCTCATTCATTCGTTATCGATTTCATTCCATTTGGCTGTTTCACACTGTATGAATAGTGCGATGGATCCCTATTTTATCTTATTTGTTCGATATTTCCAATCGAGGCCCAAAAAATCATTTTGAGCTTGATTGTAACTAACAATCTCTTTTTCAGAAAACAAAATAGTTTGATGAGTTCAATGCGATCTATCTGATTTCATGATTTCTCCTCTTCTCAAATAGTTCGTAAAGAATATGAACGGAGTTCCAGAAGTACTTTGTTCAGCAATGAGACAAAATTCATAGACTTCCACGATATTGAAATCAGATAATGAGTTTGATAAAAATGCATGAAGAAATTACCAAAGTTGAAAATGTTATTCGAGATCGAATCTTTCATATGTATGTTCTTTCGCTTGTGTTTGTCCAGGCTCGTATATTCGATTACTAATCGCTCGATATATCGATGCTTGAGATGATAATTTTGCATCTCTGCGGATTTCAGGAAATAAGTAGATAAGCGCGTGTGTGGTCCACTTGAGTTTCTGAAGAGTCTTTGGTGTTTCCTTCATGTAACATTTCCAACACTTCATGATTATCTCGATGGGTTTCACGGCTCATTTGACAAAAGAGCGATAAATTTGCATCAGCAATAGTCATGATATGAAGTGACTGTGATCAAACATATTCGGTGATCCAAATCATATCATCGCGCATTGTCAATTCACACGATTTCTTCCATTTCCATCTGAATTATTATTATTTTCATATTGACTGGTAAGCAGAACGATAGATTCATGAATCTTAATGATCCATCTCCATAGTCATGTCCTTGTACATACAGCTCTGTACATGTATGTACATGTATTTTTTCACATACTCCTATTGTCCACTCTGTGTTTCTTTATACCGGCCTCATATTCGTTTTGGATTCATTATACTAAATGAAGAATCGATTTCATGAAATTTACCGAAAATTGCTCATTTCATTGTTGATTTTAGATATATTTACAAGAAAAATTATAGTTTTCGTATACTTAATATACATTAATATTACATTGAGGAATATCTATGAATTTTACAGGAGATGAATCAGTGTCATCATCGTTACTGTTCATTCCTTCTTGAAACAAAAACCCTTCATTTTTCATTGTGAGGTTCGACACCTGCCGAACTTTGCTCTTTCAAACATCATCCATCAGTAGAACGGCAAACTTGTAGAATTCTTTACCAAATTCTTTCCCAGTATTCCTGTTGGTTGGTAGTAGATATTCGATTCCTCGAACATTATAAATAGGTTTTCCTATTGTCAATAGTCGATGTCGTCAATAGGTGAAAAATTGAAATACATCGAATACTTGTAAATCTACTGAATAATAATCTCAATAAATATTGAACGTATGATAAAATCAGGAAGTTTCAGTTTCATTGGAAACTCCAATTTTTGGGTGTCTTGCTGAATGATAATTTTCTATGGACTATTTGTGTAACTCTATCCAGTGATACTGTGTCCCCAGTTTTCTCTTTCACCAGTGATATGTTCATTGTTTTTCATCAACATGTAATCATTATCAATCACATTAAGATAAGAGCACATTAATGTTATTACAATTTCGACCTCTAGGTCTCTACATCATCAAAATGATTAATAGTGGTTATTATAACAAATTAATACAATCACGTTGCAAATATTTATATACGGATATCTTGATTGATGTTACAAGATTTTCCATGAGGTCACCCGATCTCCATCCATCAATGTTAGTACCTCCATAGTAGTTCATATCGTGGCAATCACAAAAATGGGTGAGAAACATGCCCACTTGCTCCTAAACCAGCCATTCATGAAACTTCATTTTGAAAAGTTCCTGCTGTAAACTATCAACTTTACAAACGTTTGACATAGCCTTCAGATCGGTATTTGGAAAAACTACTCTTTCATTAGCAGCTCAATAAAGAGCTGCATCTATAAGGGTGCGATTTTGGATAGGGGTGAAATTGGTTGGACTTACATTGAACATTACTTCAATATTGAACAGCTTCATCAATATCTGCTGACCAAGCAATTCTATTTCGAATTTCAAATTCACACTATTCCTTGGGAAAAATTCGGTGAGGGGAGGAAAAGAGCAGGAGGTGAAATACCCCAAAATTGTCTTGGCGAAGGTCTCAAACGAACGAAAACTATTTGAGCTGCAAGTCAGTCAACTCCAGGAAAAATCCATGAATAATCACCCAGTGAGTGTATGATTATCAGAAACCAGCCAGCCCTTCACACTTCAACCGGTGGATGCCTGTTGGCGTTTGAATGATAAAAATGCGGGCTGATTATGTTTTTCTTTTATTCTCAATACTATTGATTACTTGAAAATCAAATTTTCAATCTGATAAACTACTGTCTGTAATTCATTTTTCAGCTTTTCATGGGATTTTCTCTCCTCGTTTCTAAAAAATAGAGTAGAAGTTATTAAAAATTATTGCAATATATTTGTAGTAAGGACAGATTTGGGATCTGCCCCAAAATGTCACTGCGCTTGAAATTAAACCTTTAGATACCTAAAAGAGAAATTCTCTATTGGTCAGTGACACCTTGTTTTTGAAAGAAATTTGGAAATACAAATATATTTAATAAGAATAAAACCTCTACTTATCTTTGTGGACGTTTCGGGAACGAATCTGCTCCCGTTCTCAACACAATTAAAATATTTTTCTCTTCGTAAATTTTTTCAATGTTTTAGATTTTGACACTGAAAAGTGACAATTCGGTAGACGGAGGAATTCTGATTACAAGGTGTTTTTATTAATTGATATCGAATTTTCCATTTTCATATTCAAGTTTCAGAAGTGGATGCCAAGTTCTATCTATATCAACTGAACAAGAAGCAATATTATTGTCTCCGTTCAGGAGAATGCAAGCAGACTCTTTGATTTTCCGTTTTTGGTTGTTGTCTTCTTTTCCTATGATCTTAATATTACCCCAATCGGCCATATGTTGTCCATTTCCAGTAAGGATATGCTCAGCTAATTTTGATTTGTCAGTATATCTTTTCTTTATATTTAGTATTTACTGTCTGTAAGTTTTTCGAGGAGGTGGTACATTCATTTTTCAGCTGCTGGCGTGTATACCGTGAGTCCCAGACCTTTTAGCCCAGCAGATATTTCAATCAATTGCAGAAAAGACCATAAGATCGATTATGCAACATAGCAAAATCCACCCCCTGGCAAACTACCTCCGAGAAACCACCCATAACTTTTGTTTTTCAAATTGCACCCCCATGTTTGTTCTGGTTCAATTTACAGTCCATTTCATTCTTTATTCAACGATACATCATAATATATTATGTAGTTGTGAAGAGAAGAGAAAATTGAATTCGTTAGTGGATTGTAAATAGTGGACCTACAGAATGACTTCGATTTTACTTATAGTTTGTAGCTGGGATCACCTGTCCTTGGTAAACAAAAACAATAAGGTAAATCAAGACAATATTCCAAAATCGATTGGCATAGTTCTCCATTTGTTTGGTTGAATAGTTTGTGCTACTGTGTGAAAAAACAGCACTGTTCACCTTACGTTGTGAAACAGCTTTTATGAAACTGCTGCAGTTTTTGCTATTGAGCTTCCCGGCTATTAAAACTACCCCAGAGAATCGACTAACGCGATACCACTGTTCCAATAACCCTTAGTAACAAATTCAAATGAAATTGGTTGAACTTAAACAAATAGGGGAAGTGTGCTGGACCAATAAGACTGTCAGCGGAACGTCTCTCATAGGCAATGCTCGCTGTCATCATCGACGATAAGTGGTTTATTTTTGTCAGATGGCGGCACTTATCGAGTTTACCGATTATTTGCGTGAAAGTTAATGTATATTGAGTGTTTCTGGAGACGTGTATGTAATTCAGCACAGATGAGAACAAACGGAAAAGGAAGCTCACTACGGTGATGAGATTATAGAATATACAAAATACTGAAAGCTTCATCATTAATGCTCGCGCTTCTGAAGATATAGCAGTATCCGCTGGAATAAGTATATACAAATCAGATCTATCCCGAGATCGTCTTTCACTGTTTGGATTACTCATGTCATGATGATAATAACAATAATAATGATAATAATAATAAGGATATTAATATAACTGTTTATTCACATAGATATGAATAGAAACTACAATTTTTGTTATAATGTAAACAGAGACATATATTGAAAAACCAACAAGAGCCGAAGCTGCGAGTGGGATATATACAGGGTTCATTACGTAACCCGTTGGTTAGAAATTTTCGATGTTCCCATTGGGATAAAATTTTGTAAACGTCATATAAATTAACATAAAAAATCGATGTGAAATATCGCCAACGGCGAAGCGCTTCCGGTTACACCAGAAGTTTATTTATAACAGAATACCATGTATTTTATTACATTTTTGCGATTACGACTACTCTTTCACCATAACTGACCATCTTTAAAATTTTTCTTTTTCACTTAATTGAACCATTCTAAATTGTACAATTTGTGAATTGTACGTTCATTCATTACTATGCATCATACAAAAAACATCAATTAGTTTATATAAATAGTTTTTTTTAGCATTTAGGAGATTGATTCAAGTGCTATTCCTCGTTTTTACATTTTTCTTACACTAAACTCAGTATGTATGAATTCAAAATAACAAGCTCTTTCAAAATCTGTAAAAATATATAGGGTGTCCCATTTAAATCAAAGAAGTTGATGGCATTTCCGGTTAACCGGAAGTATATTAATCACGAAAAAAATGTACATCAAATGGATTTTGTTCCATTGCACTTACCTGCAAATTTTCATAAATATCGTTCTATCAGTTTAAAAGATATTCACTTGGTTCCATACTTTATCCCAACCCTGTATAAAAGATATGAGTTCTTCGATTCCATAATTGGTTGGTTGTTTTAACAGAGTAGGACAGGCCAAATATTCGCATGCAAGCGATATGAACAAGAATTTCATATCAGAAATTTATGAAATGTCAATATGCAGAACGAAATAGATATTTTCGATTTATTTTACATTCATGGAGAGTGCAATGAGATTATTGATAGATATATAGATAAATAGATATATAGATAGATAGATAATTGGACAAGTCAGATAAAACTAATAAAAGTTATATATCGTACAATACACTGATCAGGTACATAAAATCATTACATATATGCAGAAATGAGTTCAATAGAATAAATAATACAGTGATATATATATAAATATTCACAATCACACAGTTCTAAAATCATTTAAAATAATCATAGAATTCAGGTATCGTATATGGGCTTATTTCTAGAAGTAACTTACATGACATTTTCTTGAAGCAATGCCCTGTGTTGATATTTTTCATGGCATGTTATATAATCTCAGTCCCAGAATTTTATATGATTTCATACATGATTTCTTCTTCTCGTATTATGTACGTGAAGGGATTGATTTATTGTGAAAAAATTTCGATTTCTGTGAATATAAACTAAGAAAGAACATGTATTTTCAACGAAAGATGCGAACTTGCCACTATGTATTAAACAAAAAACAAAACTCAGAAGTATAGACGCAACGCAAACAAGCACGACGGAAAAAATTACTTGAAACAATCCTCACTTGTTCAAATAATAACTGAGTCGACAACGTGAAAAAGTAATTGAATAATAATGAAATATCAATAATTCAAGTTCACAATGTGTTATGCCCAGCACTATTTGAACACTGCACCTATAGAATGACGTCACAAAAATATATAATTTTCAACTTGCAAACTCCACGCCCAAAACAGAAACTGTCCTGTATAAAGAATTTGTAGATATTATGATGACCTTTGCACAGCTATTGACAATTTTCATTGAACAATTCAGGAAAACAGATCTGTCATTCATTATGGGCGATATTATGATATCCATGATGTACACAAATAATCTTGTATCCCTCAGTTTGTAACTACTGGTTTTACTTTGTGAACTGAGTAGATAGAGTTGTCCGCAGAAAATTGACATGGCGAGCTGCAAAAAAACATCGCTCTCTATCTCTCAGGCTGAATGAAAAAATATCGATTCAACCTTTAGTCTTGAAACCCCCAATTCAATCAACTCATTTGAAATAGATGTTCTTCAGGTGAACATGTTTGCTGCTATTGAAAACGAATCTGTTCAATCAGAAACGGGTTGCTTCAACAAGGAACCAAGAACCTAAATTCACATCACCATCGATCAGGAGTCGTCAATAGACGTATAAGAATCGAATTACCCCATCAAATGTCAACTGCACCCCAATCACTGACAACAAATTATATCGATTGGACCATTGTGAAACCTAGACATTTAACTAGCAGATAAATTTATAACACACAAACGATTAACTCAGAAGCGTACGATATACTGTATAATAGTAGTACATTATCCAATCTATTATGGAGCAAGGGCTGCATTGTGTCACTAAGTTGCCTATAATTGTTTACAGCAGATGACTCTTCACGGTTCGGTGATAGTGTTCAGTCAGTCGTGGAGAGTTCTTGCCATGATGTGATTTCAGTGGGCTATAGAATTGCAGTCGCTCAGATATTTCATCAGAGAAATGATCACCCCGGAATATCCATATATCAACATTTTATTTCATTAGGTGTATATTGCTGAGGTAACTATGTGATGAGGATGCAGGGTTCGGAAAGTGTTCATTATATGGGATTGATAAAAATTACCTACTCCGTCATACAGGGTGGCCCGATGAAAACGAAACAAGGTATGCATTTCACTGATGAGAGATCAAGTAACTGACATTAAAATAAATGATTCTTCATGTAATATTGGATAGAACAGGAGGCACATAAGGCACTTCTCAGATGAACATCGTTCTAACTACAAAATGATCAATAGTGATGAAATGGATAAGAGCGTTACTTTCCATCACTAGCCGATTATTTTCATAAACGTGTTTTCTCGATAACTATTGCATTGAATTCCAAAAACAAGGAAGCGTTGGTAAGAGATTTCGATCACCTTCGAAATGATGTATCACTTGACCCCTTTCCCATTTTAAATTCAAGGGACCTCACCCCTCCGAGAGGTTTGAAGTGGGAAAGTTGAAAACATGCGCAAAATATTTCTCCCTCGACATAAAACTCGACCGGTTCGAGCGTCTTTTTTCGGCCTTGTTTCGTTTTCATTGGGCCACCCAGTATATTCGTAATCACCCAAAACTCACGTTTATATGAGATTAGTGTGTCTGATGGTACGATTCGGTAATCATAATATCGACTGAAAACTTGTTACTATGAAGAATACTGAATGAGGATCATCGTGGGTATGAGAAAGTTTTTGTTTCCTGAACATCCAGTATTTCAGGATATCCAGTACAACTAAGAGTTATTGAATACACCAAATCAAAGTCTATTTTTTTTTCATTTACCTTACACTAAAACCCCCACAAAATTGAACATTGGAACTTGATTTTTCCACCTCGATCGGAAAATTGTCGCTGTGACAATTTAAAATGACGAGTGCGTCGAACGGTGATTTAGCATGTCGTCTAAAGTTCTAGAGCATCGAACGCTCGGTATGATTAAAGACAAGGGCTACTATCGTACATCGCAGAATAGTGCACCGATCGTTTATTATGGGGTTAAAATAGTAAAATAGTAACAAAGGAGAGAATAAGATAGAAGGCAACCCAAATTCAATAACCTCAAATAATTATTCATACTTGTGTGGTGTATACACTGATAGAGTTTCCAACTGAAACCACCTTTGTGATGACATCGAATCAAAAATTCACCAAACAAACTCAGGCGCAGGCTATTTACAGGAATAATTTTGAAAAAGGTCAAAGACACTGAAGCTGAGGTGAGTCCCACCGATTTTCAGGCTTGGCGAGAAAGTATTCGATATATTTCAATGAGAACACTAGTCACGGCACTATCCAAAAAATATCCACGAGAAGTATAGAATCAAAAATTCACCAAACGAACTCAGGCGCAGGCTATTTACAGTAATAATTTTGAAAAAGGTCAAAGACACTGAGGCTAAGGTGAATCCCAACGATTTTCAGGCTTGGCGAGAAAGTAATCGATGTATTTCGAAAAAGAACACTATGTTTATCATGATTGTCGAAATCTAGAATATTCAAGAATACACATTAGAATCATCAATAGTACAAGTAATGAATGAAATGGTGTTTCATTCGAAACAAAAACAACAGATTACAATCATTTTTTATGAAACTGGATGGGTTCCATCAAAAGAAATATCTCAGTTAGGTTATCCCAGGGAATTTAATCAGGCTGCCAATTTTCAGAATCGCGTTACGTTCAGTTTTCAATTTATGGATACTCTGTATATCATAACAAGAATTCCTCGGAAGCCATGAAGGCATCTCGGGTCTATATCTATCTATATAATTGTGAGTGTTTCCATTATGTTTTTTCATTGGTTTCCAGGTAAAACAATCTTTCTTTGGGTTGGCACCACAGAAATTTCATAGTGGTTGTCCGTTCCAAAAGATGTTTTCTGGTTTGTATGCTTCAAATTAGACGTGTTTAAATTGTGTTTACACAGAATTCCCGAACAAATGTCTCTATTATTGAGGTAAGAATACCTGTAAATGATACCTATCTGTCTTACTTTGTTTGTGTGAAGTGGCCATTGTCAGATGCTGGGTTACAAACTACAAGGAATGGTCTTCTATGCAGGTGTCATGTGACTTTAATTGACTGACGTTTTTCTCGGAAGAGAGGTTCTTCAAGGTACCTTTAAGGGTGTATGTGAATGTTGTAATTCTCGAAACACTTTTCCCATTCGAATTTTTCAGAGACGGGTATAGTTCTTGTCACTGTTCTCGGCGATATCATTACCATTGGCGTAGGTGAGGTAACATGGATCAATGAAATGTAGATGAGGTTGTAAAAAAACATTGGATGAATCATTAAAACACATATTTTCGCCGAGTGTGGAGGAATAGGGACTGAAGTGGTATTTCAAATTCGGAGACAAAAAGATTACAGCCCGACTAACGGGCCATCAAAACACGTATTTCATACAAGAAATACAAACAACATTTTTTTTAATCTGTTGACAACACGAAAGGGAAACTTACAATGTTCGAGGAACATCATGTTAGCCAGCAGTGGAATTTTGGGAGAGGAGGGTTATGATTTTTCTTGAAAGTTTGGAGGTTGTAAGCATCAGGAAAGACCTCACTAGGCAAAGAATTCCACAGCTTTGCCGTTCTATTGATGAATGATGTTTGGTATAGCGATGTTCGACGGGTCTCGAGCCTGACAGTGTATGGGTGACCAGCCTGAGCTCGTCGGGTTTGTCTACTAGGAAGTAATATCTATAAAAAAGGCAGAGGTCGCCGACCTTTCTACAATGTTTCAGAGAGGTCAATGATTTGGTGAGTGTTGTATCATCGACTAGGCGAATAGCTCTCTTCTGAATTGAATCTAAGAGCTTTAGGCTTTGGGGGCTGAGCTCCAAACATGTGAACAGTACTCCAGGACAGGTCGAATTTGTGCTTTGTAGATCATAAGCAGTTGCTGGGATGTGAAGTATCTCTTCGCAAGGAATAGAAAACCAAGTTTTTGTGAAGCTGTTCTCGCAATGGACCTCACATGATCGTCCCATGAGAGAGCGCTGTTGGTGGTGACACCTCATAGGAATATTGGGACCCGACATCATCAAATTGGACATTGTGTGATCAGCCTTCTTGGTGAACATATAAGCTTGAGTTTTTGTTGGATTGAACTGTACTAGATTTTCAGATCCCCATTCCAGAGTTCTTGTCAGATCCTCATTTAAAGCATCGACCTGTCTTCGTCTTGCACCTTTGGCCTCGTTCGATGATATAGGGGCTCTAGAGGAGAAGGCGGAATGAAGTGTACTATCATCCGCAAAGCTATGAACTGGGCTGGAGGTCACATTCAACAAATCATTGATGTGGAGCAAGAACAAAGTTGGTGCCAAGACAGAGCCTTGTGGAACACCAGCATTGATCGTCATTGTATCAGACGAGACCCCGTCTACCACCACGTAGAGTGATCCATCTGCAAGAAAACTCGATAGTAAAAGACACAGTACAACTGTGAATGGAAATCTGTCTCAGTTGCAGAAGCATATATAGAAGATAGTATGAATAGTAAAATTGGGATTTCAAACAAAATATTGAATTGTCCATCTTCTTCCAAACAAATCGAAATATCTGATGAAATTGTGGATCATCTCCAAGAAATATCTAACGCAGCAACATGGAACATCTTCGGGAATTTATGTTGGAAATATAATTGTTCAAACTTTACTATCAATTATTATTCCAATAAATGAAATCGTTTTATGATGAATAACCAATAAATAATCGACTCTGTTAAAAAAAAAGGTCTATATAAATTAATTAGATATTATTATAAATAATAATAAGGTCTAGCGGACGTATGAACCTCTTTTCTGATATGAAAATGAGAGATGTCATGATTTTCCTGCTTAGTGCCAGAAAGATAAATTCAAGCTTCTCATTTAGAAACATTGAGTTATGAATTTATGTATGAATTCATGGAAATTCGTTGTGATCTGTTGTTCTCCTCCAATGTTATGAAAATATAAGATTCAGAAACCATATTTTATCCCGTAGTCCAAATTTCAGAATCCAAAATCTCAAGAAATAAGAGTTATCATTAATGAAGACATCAGATGAGATACGATGGTATCAGTTTATGTTGCTATTTCAACAGCCAAGAATTATGGTCATGAGAAGCGTAGGACCTGAATCTTTTTTTTCATCGGATGTATTACCCTGTATCAGACATATTTCCTTGATTTTCAATTTTCACCATTGTGATCATTTGTTAGAAGTCGATGACCTCGATGATAAGATTAAATCTACCTGCACAACTACAGAATCTAAAGGCTGGTTCATGCAACGTTCATTATAATTACATTTTAATTATATCATAATTATATTATCACTAAGAAAAACTTCCCGTTCATGCAACACATTAACAGCGCATTAGTGCATGCTTATTGAGACTCTTCAGATTTTTACCATGTGTTATATTTGAAATTCAACGAATTGTGGAATGCATCTGTATGTGTTGAATAATCAATTTTTGTCTTCACAGCGTATTGGACTTTTGTTATCTTCATTGATTGTCTTTGCTTGTATTGGTTCGAAAGAAAAGGTCACGAAACCGCAGATTTTGTGTGAGGAGAAGTGACAGGAATTCGATTTCATGCTCTATGTCTAGCAAATGACATCCTGGCGCATGCGAATTAGCTGTTTTCATTACGAATATAACGTAATTATAATGCATAGTTGAAAGTTGGCCAACTTCTTAGTGGACTAATGTAATGAAAATGCACTAATGCATTGCATGAACTCGCCGCATCAGTATTAGCGATTCAACTTTTCTTAATCATAATATAATTAAAATGTAATTATAATGAACGTTGCATGAACCAGCCTTATGCAAGCAATAAATATTATTATTGTCAACCTATATGAATCGTTTTATACGATAGCGTACAAAGTCCGGATGAATTATCAATACAACATCGAGAAATATCAAGTCGCATTCAGTAACGCCCCCTCCAACCCCTGTTATAAATTTGTCAAATCATTATAATGGAACCCTATAACAAGACCGGATCACAAATTTCCTACGGGAAAACATACCGTACAGATCGCTTGCTATCAAACTCATAACGCTGGAAACTAAATTTAATGACGTTTTTATGCAGGCAATGACACTCTTTTGTTACAATGATGAGTTTAGGGCTGTCAATTGTCGAGGGTATTGTTGGCCGCACTCTTTTGTTATGCTCGTACGATGCTACCCCATTTATAGGGCTTTGTACAATATAGCCCTTATTTTTGTTATGTTCAGAGGCGAATTTCGAGTGGAATCGAACTTGAACTTGAATCCTTGGGGTGATATGGGATGATATGGAGGACAAACCGGAGTGCTTCATGTGTCATATTTTTGATTGCTCATATTTACTGCCATTGGATGGGACTATGGTGAATTTTCTGGTGATTTTACAATTCCGACATTTTTTCATGTGGTCGCGGAAGTGGATGAACCAAATTTGAACCGTATTTTTCATCACTCTGCATTTCATATCTGATCAATAACCTTTATTATAATGATCTCCAAAAGCGCTGTTTTCACCAGATTTGTTTTTTGATAAATTTACACTCAGTCCCTGTACTATTACCTACCATAATAACTATTAGGTACTTGGTTTCAAAAGTTATTAGGTATAACGTGTTTCTCTGCCGAATCAATCATAGTTAATCTGAAATAACAACTAACGCACAATGCAGCGTTGAAAATAGCTGATTTCAGTCGAAAGAAAATATACTGG
This sequence comes from Gastrophysa polygoni, assembly GCA_963576655.1. Lineage (NCBI taxonomy): Eukaryota > Metazoa > Arthropoda > Insecta > Coleoptera > Chrysomelidae > Gastrophysa > Gastrophysa polygoni. The sequence continues at coordinate 19,631,751 of OY755090.1, read as the reverse complement.
ACACCACGAGTGTATTGTCTAGATCTCACTCAAACAATTGAGCACTTCATCGCCTTCGTGCGATATGGACATCATCGAGTCTGGTTTCCTATACAAACTATAATGTCCAAATAGTGCCGCGAACAGGGAGATGAGATATAAAAATGCAGTTTCCACTATTCGATACATACACCTCGTAGGTATATTCTGAAATTATTGGTTCATACAGGATATCACAAACAGCCGATCATAATTTTTTCCAATTGGAAACCCTTCATTTGATGATATTTTCAAAGAGTCCTTTCCATGCTGATTACAACAGTGACGTAATATGAAGATTTGGAAAGTGGCCTTATCATTTATCATGTTTGTCATTACTGAATAGTTGTGGTTTCTAAGTTCTATAAAATCTGCTCTTATCACTCTTTGCCAAGGAAACTTTGTCACAGGCCATGGATATTTGGTTCTTCAATTAAAATTCGGTATGTTTCCTGCCATTCGGGTCAAAATAGTGCTTCCTGTGCCCTCTTAATACATGAACTGATGCCGAGGGGTCCTACATATTTTTTCCCACATGATGTTTCTGGTACCATTGTTATCATATACTTCATATCCGATTGAATAATATGGCATTGCTTCCTGGCTTACATTTACTTTATTATCTTGGGCCAACCATTCCTAATGTAGTAGATAACTTGATTCATTTCTGAATCTTCCTGTGTTTCTTCTTTGATTTCCTCTGCTCTTGTTTTTGTGGCTACTACAATTATCTATACCAAATAAGGTTTTACAAAGTCATCTTTCACATATTTTTGTTGTTTACTTGTTATTCTGGATAATGTATATCTGGTGCATACACTGTGGTTCCTGGTTTATACTCCAGTTCTACATCATATTTCAACAGCTTTGTAGCTTTGGTAACAATACGTCTATTGGTTTGATGATGAAGTAGATCTATCAGTGGCTTGTGGTCAGTTTGTACCACAAACCTTCTGCCAAACAGATATTCGCATTGTGTCTGTGATTTCACGAAGCTCTCATGTTGATTGATGAGATTGATAACAAATTTGAGAACCTAAACACATAGATCCATTTCTTTTCCTACAGCAAAACAGCAAGGCAATTTTGTTCGCTCATAAACAACCCAATTCGGAATTCTGTGAAATCGCCAAAGCTCACTACAGAGTCGCAGATCGATCGTCATTTGTGGCTAAGGGGGCCATTTTAAAAAGCTGAGAACGTACTTTGCGCTGTGCAGCCGGCGGTTTATGGTTCTCGTGGGAAGGACAATAAAATCATTGCTCTCCGTGTCTGGTTTATTACGACATTTCTTTTATTTTGTTAGAATTGATGGTGAACTGTGAAAGAAGTTCCACGATTTGAACAGTATTTTTGCACAATAATTATGAAATCGATATAATATGATCAGTCAGCATAAAAAATTGCTCTAATGGACACCGGCGTTCGACAGTGACAATTTCTTGAATGAAGTTACAGTTTGAAATCTGAATATTAGAATATTGTATGAGATAACACATCAAACTAATTCGATCGTAGGAAAAATATAGTGTGTAACATGAGCAAAAAGTAATTATTGCATTTGCCATGGTTGTAGCTTTCGATTAGTCTCGAGCTGTAAACTTCATGCTGCGTGCAACTTTTTCTGCACTGGTTACACAAATATCCATTATGTAATATAAACATACATATATATTCATTCTTTTTTTGCTCTGCAACCGAATATTGATGATCCTACTCGAACGACTGTACTACCCAACTCAATCTGTAACAATATAAAATCATGATGATAATAATAATAATGAGAAAAATAATTATATTACCATTTAAGGCATTAGATTGAGGAAAACAGGGATTATAGTGAGCTGCACAGCCTGCTCTTTTCCCCTCAAATCCCATTATTAACTGCCACTCGCCAATCGAAATAACAACGATGTAGAGAAGACTGGTGAAGTTACTGATGTTTTGTTTCGCCAAAACGCTAACGGCATTCTCCGCTATATTGGCATACTAGTTGGGAAACTCCTCAGAAAATAGCGACATTTTTGTAGATTCTTGAACATCGAGTCGGTGTTTTGAGATTGTAATTATGCACTTTGATCATTTATTGGGAAAATTAACTAAGATCGCTACTTCTGAATCAATGTGTTTATACAATTGTTGGTACAATATAGATCAACATACTGATATTTCTGTCATTTCTGTGTCGCCATCTAACGGTTCACGTACGAGGGATTTTTGCTATAATGAATAAAATGCTGTCATATAGTACGTAAGAGTTTTGGCAGAATGAATTAGATGGCACCACTGTTCTCTACATCGTGAAAATAACCCAAACAGATAACAGATAACAGACCCTTCTTAGACAAGTTGCTGTCGAAAAATTTGTGCTTCGTGTTAATTTTCTTTGTTTTTAGTTGTAGTTGTATATTTCTTTCTTGTCTTATTCGGTCAAGCAAAATCGCCTGATCAATATGAACAAATGTAGAGTAAAACTCTATATCAGTAGATAATTTTTGACCCACCGTGATATATAATGATGAAAATGTATGTATTGGTAATCTGAAATAAGTAACTGAATGAAAACCGTCAAATTTTAGTTAGTCCGGAACGTCCCCTTTCTTAATGAATATAGCAATTTGTTTTCTTTTAATGAAAGATTAACTGTTTCATACCATTTTGATATCCCCATGAAATAGTCAATTTATTCATGTTATGTACAGCAGTGGACCCGTACATTTTGTATTCACCATGAGTGACTGAACTCCCAAAACTTCTAATGAAAACATTTGTCACAGTCCCCCTCTAAAATGTTTGGAGTATCTTTTCAATGTAGAAGTACTGTATAATGAATGAATAATAAAGAATAATCATTCTACAGTATTTCAATGAAAAAATTTACTATAAAAGTATAGAATTGTACCAACAGCATAGAAAAAACTACTGAGAGGAGCAAATATTCAATGTTTTCATAAACAAAATTTGAAAACAGTAAGACTATTATAATGAGGATTTTTTCAGAAGATGGAGTATCATTTGATTTACATTTTGAGTTCGACATGGCATGTACGTAGAATTGAATAAATAATTTTTCATCAACTAGCTCTAGTGATATTTGCGAGGATATTTGATAGCGATTAATACAATACAAACGTCGCTGATAAAAAATATGTTAGGAAGTATACGCTCCTTTTTGGGAAGAAACTCGGAAAGAAATAACAGAAACCTACCGCATGTTCGAAATCATCTGACATTCCCATTGATAATCCTATATTTTTCCAATCAATGTCTAGACTCTGAGAAACATCATCTCTACATTGCTTCAAAGTGACGAAATCAGGATTAGGGCCATCTTTAGGATCATATCCGAATCTTCCAATGGTCATTAGGCCTGCTAAGTGGAGGTTGCTACATTCGGAGAGAATGAATTTTGTCATATCACAGACCTCCACAGGGGAAATCCCATTTTTTTCTAGAAAAATTAATATGAACTTTCACCTGGATTTCTCTTAGGAATTATTTTCCTATCAGTGGCAGATAGATATATTGATGAAAAGATATCTGTATCAATCAATCAATCAAAAATATATTTCATTGTCTAAGATATAAATCTCATTGACAGAGTTTCTTAAATAAATGAAATTGGTATATCAAATCAAATAAAAATAAAATCAAAGGAAAAAATGGAAATGCAACACCTTTATTGAACGTGTTTTATTGGCTACTCAATAGGCTACCAACTGAGGTCCTTCAGCCTGACTTGATTTTTTTTACACAAACACATTCTTTACCATATGAAAGTATATCAAAATAATAATATGATAATAAAAATGAGTTTATCCAAAAATCAGTATCACAAAGTATCAGTTCAGATAATATTGATGAAAATGATAAAATATCACATTGTCAAAATCCAATAATTGGTGAAAAAAACATATATATATATATATATATATATATATATATATATATATATTTACAAATACTCATTATCTATTGAATTTTTTACATAGTGGATAAGTGAATAATACTATTGAAATAGATGTTTAGTCATACCCAATTTGCTACTTCTTTGACATTTTCATCAACCACTCACTCAAGGTTTTCTGAGGGATTTTCATTTTATAGATAGTAGAATTATTAATTTTTTTACTCTACTTTTTATGATAGAGTTAGTTGTTTCCTTACTAATTTATGTTATTGTTGTTCTTAAGATGACCTCAGTCAAATGATAAGAATGATATGAGCTCAGTCAAAATTTCAGATAGTTGTGCAGTTTGAGTTTTGAACCTCAATTTTCTCATATTTTTCCATAAATTTTTTTGAGAAACATAATATTGCTATTCTCCAACATGCAGAGTAACTGATTTGTAGAAATTTCTATGTGGAGTTGATTGTTGGTCAACTTAAGGCTTAAAGACACACTCGAGTTCCTGAGTGTTATGTTCATATAAAAAACAAATTTGAAAAGATCTTGTTGAGTTTCTGGTTGAGTTAAGTTAGCACTAAGTTATGTTATGTGAATTCACCATTACCTGGACCATTACTTACCCTCTTCATCACTGGTGTTCACTTGTATCATAACACTGAGTTTAGAATCAGGTTGTCCAAATTTTGGCCAATTCTTATTCAACATAGCAGCCAGTTTTTGAGAATCTACTGTCTGAATCATGTGGATATTTGGAAGACATAACACTTTATTAACTTTATTTGACTGAAGGTGTCCAATGAAATGCCACTTAATATCTGAACATTTTTCAAGTATGATTGGGTTAACAGCCTTTTCTTCTAATTCATTGACATAATTTTCACCAAAATGTCTCTGGCCCTCTTCATAAGCTGCTACAATTGAATCTACAGATTTCGTTTTACTCACTGCAACTAACTGTGGATGTAGTATAGATTGCAATTCCTTGAAAATGAAATCATAAATGAATTATTTATGTATTGATGATGAACTCACAGGAGATCTCCTCGAGCTAGCCTCTTCAATTTTATTCAACACAGTTCGTAATCCTAGCTTGATATCAGCTTCAGTCATTTTAATAATCCGAGCACACTACGGAAATAATTAAAAAAAATTATATGAACCCCTCAATGATGAACAGGAAAAATGTGAAAATGGTTTGATTTCAATTATCATGAAATTTATTATTTTATTTATTTCATTACCATCGAAAATATTTATTTGGAAAGTTGAAGTTTTGTTTTGGAGTCTTGATAGATAGATGACAAATGACGATGATGAACTCTGTGATGTGTCTATGATGTAAAATTGAACGATCAAACGAACTTACCTGTGAAGTTCGATCGTGATTATATGACATCGCCTTGTCCGAAGATCAATTTTATTCACTATGTAGTTTGCGCTCTTGTAGTGCAAAGGCCACTGATTTTAAAGGTAAAAATAAAAAGAAGAAGAGCATGCTTCCCCTCCATTTCCTTGCTCAACACTTCATTACGCTCGAAGTGCCTGTGCAATATTTTTTGGGCGGGACATTCGATTTTTGGCTGTGGGATGATCTTCGGACAAGGCGATGTCATATAATCACGATCGAACTTCACAGGTAAGTTCGTTTGATCGTTCAATTATATGACATCGCCTTGTCCTTCAGATCAATTTTATTCACTATGTAGATTTTCAAAGTAATGAAAATATTGCAATTATTGTTTTGCGTTAAGCTTGGTTTGGCTGTTTTCTTTCGAGAAATGAACGAAAGAAATATTCATTTTCAATAAAATTTTTATTGTTCAACAGTTCTGCGACATCTACTTTCTAAAGATTGCTTTAGAAAATTTAGTTTCATTGCTCAAGGGTCTGTTATAGAATTTTGCAAAGGATGTTGATCCCTTCCAACCCGCACTTTTCCTAATTACATCCCATGACACGCCTTTACGGTAAGCCATTGATGTAACTGCATGTCTTGTAGAGTGGGCAGAGAATACGTTAGTGTCCACACCTGACAGGGCTAGTGTTTTCTTAACCCATCGACTCAATGTTTCTTTAGTTGCCAAAGCATGCGGTTCTTTTGTTGACAAAAAAAGGTATGATTGTGATCCTCTAAGATCTTGGGTTCTACTAATATAATCATGTAGGCAACGTACCAAGCACAACTTTGGATTCTCAAATCGTTCAAATTCCCAAAAAGGTTGGTAAGGATTTTTCCCAGTTGTTTTAATTGGATCTGGGATATGTACAAGCACTCCTGAAGTATTGAATATAATATTTTCTACTCTGATTTTATGGAAAGTCTGGATTCTATGTCCTGTAGCTAAGGCTAACAAGGTTATAAGTTTCCTGGAAAGTTCTAAGAGGCTTAATTTCTCCTCAGACTCTAGTGAAGCGAGATATCGTATTACTATCTCTGGATCCCATGTAACCTCATAACGTGGCTCCGGGGGTCTCATTCTTCTGATGCCTTTCAGGAACCTTCTAACAAAAATGTTGTTACCTATGTCACCTCGCAAAATGAGGCTTAGTGCTGAACGGTGTTGGTTGAATGTCCCATATTTGACAGGTGTTTTGTCCAACTGATCCTGGAAAAAACATAGGACATCTGCTACATTTCCTTCAAATGGGTCTATCTGACGACTTTGGCAGAATAACCACCAAGAGTTTAATGAGGTGTTATATTGTTTCTGTGTTGCTGGAGATAACGATTCTAAGGATGTTCTAACGGTCTCCTCTGGGTAGCCTTGCTTTATGAAGGCCTTCCTGATAACCTCCCTGCAACCAGGGTAAGGGATGCTGACATAGGGTGTCTTGTTCTGTAACTGGAAGACAATAATGCATCATTAGGTTGGAAGACTAACATTTCTGAGATAAGAAGTTTCTTGAAGATTGGGAACCATGGTTGTGTTGGCCAGTTGGGCACAACTACAACACCTATAGCTCGATCATGTATGATCTTATTTAACATTCTCAATATCAGAGCAAATGGTGGAAATGCATAAAAATTTTTTGAATTCCATCGCACAGTAAATGCATCGATTGCTACTGCATCTGGATCTCTTCGCCATGATATGTATTTAGTGCATTTAGCATTTAGCCTGGAAGCAAAAAGATCAATTTCCGGTATTCCAAACTTCGAAATGATTTGTTGAAATGCATAGTTTGCTAATTCCCATTCTGTTTCCGAATCAATAATTCGAGAATTTTCATCAGCTCTATTCGCTCTCGATGGTACATATGAGGCAACTAACCAAAGATCTCTTTCTTCACACCATCCCCAAATTTGTTTAGCTAGACTATTGAGTTCAGGAAATTGTACACTGCCCATCCTATTTATATATTCTATGGCTGTAGTATTGTCAATGTGAATCAATATGTTACAAGCATGGTAATCTTTGTGTTTTGTGTTTTCTGTTGTACTCCACCTACCATGTGCATGTTTCCCCTGAAAAACAGAGCCCCAACCCGTTTGTGATGCATCAGAGTACAATTCTATGAAGTATGAATCATCCTGTATATTATTGTATGATTCAAGAATATTATCAATCCACCATCCTAAATCAGGTTTGATGAATTTTGGTACAGCCATTTGTTTATCATAATCCTGACCTTCTGTTCTTAATGCTAAAAATTTTGCTCTTTCTAAAGATTTCATATATACTCTGCCATATTTAACCGCTGGGCATGCAGCCACAAGAGTTCCTACAATTTTTGCAAATTCTCTAATTTTTATCTGTTTTTTATGTAATAATTTCTTCACCAACTTGAAGGTGTATAATTTTTTCTCAGGTGGCAGCTCAATTGTCATCTTTTGAGAATTGAATAAGAAACCCAAAAATGTACAGATCTGGGTAGGTTTCAAGTTACTTTTCTTGTAATTGATGATAAAACCAAGACTTTCTAACACTTTGACCACAGTAGAAACATGACAATAACATTCCTGTTCAGTACTAGCAGTAATCCAGAAATCGTCCAAATAAGACACACAAGTAACATCTGACTGTCTAAGATAACCCAATATAGGTCTAACTATTTTACTGAAAACATATGGTCCAGTCGAGATGCCAAAAGGTAAACAAGTGAACTGGTAATAAGTTTCACCAACTTTAAATCTAAGATAATTTCTGAATTTTGTATGAATCGGCACTAGAAAATAGGCATCTTTTAAATCAATGGTTGCCATAAATGCATTCTCTTCAATTAACTTCAAAACTGTTCTTGCATCTTCCATCTTAAAGTGTTTAGTATTGATAAACATATTCAAATTCTTGAGATTCAGTATGAATCGCTTTGTACCATTTGGCTTGTTGATTAAAAAATAGGAAGATAAAAATTGGCCAGAACATGGTTTGCATTTCTCAATTGCACCCATGAGGTGAAGTTCTTTCAATGCTTTAAGAACTTCACGACTGGATCTGGAAGTCATTCCTAGAGATTTGTAATTTTTCTGTCTAGGTTTTGTATGAAAAGGGATCTTGTACCCATCAATAATACTAATGGTAGTCGTAGAAATTGGAATTTGCTTCCAGAATTTAATAAACTTCCTCAGTCTCCCTGCTGTAGTTCTTACCTCTATAATGAACGGACATTTTTGATTTTCTCACCCAAGTCATCCCCAAAGAGGGATCTGGAGACTGAAGCTTTGTTGAGGACTTCCTGGATTGATTTGTCTATGTGAGGACAAATTGTTCGTCTTCTAGATAATGACAAACGATAATGGAGATCGATCAGAATATTTGTGCCAGCAATCAATGGTTCTAGAACCTTGTTTTTAATATGTTCTGAAGTATTTGCAGTATGTAGCAGGTTATTTATTGCAAACCCAATAGAAGCAAGGCCTGTGCCTAATTGATTTTGTCTGGATATTTGAAATTTTTCCATTTTCAATATTCCCTCTGGTAAAGCCGAGGATAGTTCTAGGTTTAATTCAGGGGCGGCAAGTTCTGGCAAATTAGTGCATATTGGAGCCTTTTGTAATGCCTCCAATTTTTTGGTATTATTGAAACCTTGGCACAACATATTATGCCATTTATCTTTGAGGGCATCATGTAACTCATAACACAGAGTATTTTCTTTATCAGCTCCAATGAGTTGTAGTATAGACTTATCCAAATCACCAGGACCTCTGACTGAATTTTCATTAACATTTTGAATTGAGGGAATTTCATCTCCTGGATCTGAAATATTATCTGGGATTACCAATTCTTCATCATTAGAATCAGTCTCTACTGCAACCGGTACTTCAGGGCCCCCTTGGTCATTGAGCTCTCTGGCCTGTGGCATCGTAAGAGACTCATGATCCCCGGCCTGTGGCCTTAGACGGGATTCCTCGAGATTTTTTGTTGACCTTTTATCCCCGGCCAGTGGCCATAGACGGGATTCCTCGTGTTTTCCTCGATGTTCTCTGAAAGAACGTGATCGAGACCTAGGAGTTCTAGTTCCTTCCTGATCTTGACGAGAAGATGCCGCTCTACTAGAAATTGTACTACGAGAGCTACGAGAACTGCTTCTACTCCTGCTGCCATGCAGAAATTCCTGTCTAAGACTTTGAAACTGCTTCTCAAGCCTGCGTAAACGATCCCGGGAACCAGACCGTTCTCTATCCTTTTTCTTCCCCATTTCGACAGGATAAAATTGATTTCTCGATTTCAATGATTAAAAAATTTTTTCAGCAAAATAATAAAACGTGTCATAGCCTTTTGCACTGAAAAGCGTAATGAAGTGTTGAGCAAGGAAATGGAGGGGAAGCATGCTCTTCTTCTTTTTATTTTTACCTTTAAAATCAGTGGCCTTTGCACTACAAGAGCGCAAACTACATAGTGAATAAAATTGATCTGAAGGACAAGGCGATGTCATATAACCCGAAGTAAAACCACGGTGTATGTATGAACCAACCGTGAGGTTACCTATCGTATATGTATCGCTGACAGCTGACACCAGTGTGAAATCGTTGCCTGAGCTGACTGCCTGGATTTCCGAGCTTATCCGATCTGCCTGCCAAGTGGCTTGCTCCCTACATTGGACTATATTATATTGTAAGAATTTCATGAGTGACCGTAAAGGTAAATGACTACGAAGACAAACCGATTATTGGTTCACGAGTCTAGAATCCAAGGTATTATACTCACGAAAAATGTGATGGTGGAAGAAAAGTTTATCGAATCATTAAATTATTTGAGAAATATATAATTGGATTAATCCTTATTATATATTGAATAATTCATTAATTATCTATCAAAATTATGTTCAAATATTATTAATGATAATAATAATCCAAGACTCCATCAAAAATGACTGCTAATACAAAATATAGTCAGATGAATTGAATTTCTATGAATCTCCTAATGAATTGTAGGTTGTGTATCGTGTATGGCTGCCTTTAGGGACTCGTAAACATCACAGGAAATCTCAGCCAAGCTTTTTCATAAACCTTAACTGGAATTTTCGTGGTTAACCGCTAACAATCTGCTAACTTCACACCACTTCACACAACTATACTGTTTCACGTGGTACCTATTTGGTATTTGTTTCAGTTTTTATCAGATCTCATTCTGTATATTGTCGCCACTCGTCATCCATCGCTATTGAGCATATTTCCTAGTGAGTCGTCTTCAAATTGATCTATTTCGAATTGTTTTTGACTCCAAAAAATTCACCATGCCATCTGTTGATGACATTAAATCTAGTTGGGCAGATGAAGTAGAATTAGAGGGTGGATCGTTGCCTCCTTCCACAGAGGTGTTTGAGAATGGATTCAAGATTGTAACAGACTACAAATACAATGATGATGATAAAAAAGTCAAGTATGTGCTTACCTATAAAATAGAGAAGCGTACAGTTTCTAAATCCATTGCATTACGGAAAACTTGGAAGAAGTTTGGGGAATGTGTGAATGATAAACCTGGTCCAAATCCAGCCACAACTATTGCTGCAGAAGATGTTTACATGCAATATATCACTAGTAAAGAGGAAGATAACAAACAAGAAGATGAGGGCATTGATAAGCTCAAAGGTATGAATAGAATAGAATAAAAAATCCTATACTATTTTTCAGCTGAATAGAGTAGATGGCAGTTTAAGCAGAGACCTTCTGATACTATAACCCAAAACTTTCTCATTCTTGGATTTGGGTAGAGTTGAATCACATTAACGCATATGGATTAACCTCCAATGTAACAAAAACTCCACAAATCCCAGCAATAGTCAAGGTTTTGCCTGGCACCTTGTATGAATAACATTCAGGGTACTTTCTAGATTTCCCAAATTTATTTCCTGAATCTCAACTTTATAATCACCCAATGCACTGAATTTAAAAAAAAATTCATCTTATGGAAAACTTTTTCATTTTCAATTTGTAAGAAAAGTTGATTGTTCTATTTTCTATAAAATTTGAAGACATACTTGCACACATGGCAAAATATGACATGAATAATATTTTGAAAAATCATGGTGGTTAAGGTATGTAATACTTCACCATTTCAATTCTCAAACACTGCATATTGGAAAAATATCGTAGCTTTCTGTGAGCATAAAACTCAAGGCATGAATAGATTTGTGTGAAAAATGATCAAGACTGGATAATCATCAATCCAACAATTGATCAGTTTGATCTTTTTAGCTTTCGGAGATAAAAATGTAATCAAGTGTCGTACTTGTAACGGTGACCATTGGACTACAAAATGCCCATGGAGGGACACAATGTTAGCTGGTGGAAAAGTACCAGATGACAAAAAACCTACTGGTGTGGCAGGCAGTACAACTGGTATGTATTGAAAATGCTAATAGTTATATTCATCATGTTACACTGATACATGACAATTTGCTATTTCATGTTCAGAGTTGATATACTTCTATAGTGACCTTTTTTTATCAATTGAACCTGTGAAACTACTCAGTTCTATGTTCATTGAAATTTTCCTTATAATTTTATCTGCTTGCAGTGGTTTCATTAACTCTACAGCCACACATAATATCAGACTTTTGTCATTGGTTTCATGCATTGATGTTGCCAAGTAGTGTTTATCATGCTAATTCCACATCGTTCTTCTCCATACAACGATCTACTTTTGATGTTTCACTATCACTCACATTTCAACTCCAATGTTATTCTCTCACACGATGCTATTCATCTGATTAGCAAGCAAAACATGGTTACTATTATTTGAAAAGGACCATTTCAAGTATTTAACTTTTCACAACGAATCAACTTAATTTTGATTCATTCAATATTTTTGTGTTGTGTTATGAATTGGAAAGATGACTAGTAATTTCTTTTGTTATTATTATTATTCAGGAGCAACTGCTGGCGATACTGGCAAACAAGGTTCCAAATATGTACCACCCAGTATGAGAGATGGAGCTGCCAAACGAGGTGATGGTCCCAATATGCCTAGAAGAGATGACAGTTATTGCGCCATAAGAATAGCAAATCTCTCTGATTCCACTACTGAATCAGATTTGGAAGAGCTGGTTAAACCTTTTGGTCCTCTTCAAAAGCTTTATTTGGCCAAAGATAAAATGACAGGTCAATGCAAAGGGTTTGCATACATCCACTTCAAATTCAGAAGTGATGCAGCTGCTGCTATCTCAACTCTCAATGGTTATGGTTATGATCATCTTATCTTGAATGTTGATTGGTCTAAACCTTCATCAAACCAGTAATTCTCAGAATAAAGAATCATATTCACTGTTCTTTTGGTCAATTTATGGCAAATAAAAGAATAATTGGGATACTTGATTAGTCATTGCTGAACATTTCCCAGTATCCTTATCTGACTCCTTCACTAAATCAGAGACAATCACTAACATGAGGTGGGACGAGGACGGGAATGAGTGAAATGAGTGACATGGAGAACAACAACTAGCAGAATATTGTCCTGCAAGATCCAAAATATTTGAAGAAATCAATGACTTGATGAGATTTTTGTCTACCTGTGGGTGGCATCAATGATAGATCATCCTTGTAATTATTTTCAATTCTTCATTTCTTTCAGGGTTTATCAAGTTACCCGATGTTCCTATTCGAACATTTTTTTATTTAAAAATTTGGAACATCGTTTTTGGTGATGAAAATCTGTACAGGCATGTTTCAAAAAAATCTCAAATAGAACATTTTGGAATATTGGCCACGATTACACTTCAAAATAAAAATCACCTTATTGTTGGACAAGCATTGCAAATACCGACCCAGAACAAAATTTTCCAAAATCGATCGAATAATAACGCTGTTACGACCGTAATATAATTAGTTTAAGTAAATTTGGAAAATTGAGAGCAGACTCTTGATCAATGAATACCCTATCTCTACATGATACAAGGTATCATGATATCTCTATGGGATGTGGGTAGAGATATTTTGTTCCATAAGTTTGTTATTGTAGTTTATGGAGACACCAAATATGCCTTTAATAATAATGTGAGAATCGTTAGTGTTGAACGGCTACGCCACTGTATGATCGGTTATCCTCGGAAATTTCGGCTTGTGTACATTGAACAGCATACATAATGTACGCTGCCTCAATTACAGAATGTATGCTCTACGGGAATATATTCTGTGTCCTTAACCACAGAAGAGCGTTAAGGAAAGTGCGGGTAAAACGAAACAAAAACAAGTAACCTATCTTTTAATTCTGATGTCTCAAAACCTTGCTTAAATTTTATTTAAGTAATTGTCGAGAATGGATATCAATATTTTCGAAATAACACCAGCAGAATGGATGAATCGAGAAGAATATTTTCTAGAGCTACTAGGCAACCAAAGCATAAGAAATCAGTTACCGCTACTGAACTTTGAAGGAGTACAACACTTGAAGAATTCAACTTTGGTGAGATTTCAAGGAATGATCCAGGATATGCATAGTCCAGAACTATATTTAGAGAAGTTTGATATCGTCAATGAGGAGTCGAAGGAAGAGCATCATGGTTGCAGCAGGTACTGTGAAGAAATCGTATTGAAAGAAAATGAATATGTAAATTTTGATAGTTCCACTAAGATTATCGCTGAACGACAAACATATAGTGTAATTTCTGTTCCTGGATTGAACAGTTGGTGCCAAATAAACAATGTCAATGATACTGAATCCATACCACATGTGAGTTCATCAGGTGGAACTGTTAGAAATAAACGTACTCATGAAGAAACAATGGAATGTGAAAGAGGGACATATTCTTCAGCAAATGAGAGCTGTATCAAGAAACTTGATCTCCACAAGGATGTGAATGTTGAGAACAACCTGAACAGTGACCAGAAAGATATAAATTTGCTGAGAAATTTCAAATCATGCTTTCCACTACCTGAGGAAACATGTCAGTTGTGCCATTTGAAAGTTTACAAAAACTTTGAGAGCTTGAAACTGAATGATGTTTACGAATTTGTTGGATTTCTTGCTATAGAACCTGTGGCAGTTAGGGGAGGTTCAGAAACTCGAGAGAATGATATGGAATTTCAAAGTTCATATCCTCTTGTGTCCTCAATTCCTAAAATACACTGTGTTAGTTTCCAAAAATTGGATCACAACAATCCATTTATTTTCAAGGATGAACAAATGGACACTAGGCAACTCAATTCTCCCTATGAAAATTTACTTTTGGTTCTCACTCAACTTCTTTTGGGAGATGAACTAGCAGCAGAATACATGATATTCCACCTGATATCAAAAATCTATATGCGCCCAAACTTGTTACCTATTGGAAAGTTCTCATTGAACATATCAAATATTCCAAATTTAGATTTTAATTTTGTGAGTGAACTGTACAAATTCATAGAAAAATTCATTACAAAGAGTTATTATATTCCCTTAACTCTGGAAAATTTGAATAATCTCACATTCATACCAAAAAAAGACAATGATAGCAACAGTTTATTATCTGGTATACTTCAATTGAGTGAAAATACTCACCTTGTTTTGGATGAAACAAAAATGAATGCTGGCAAACTCAACACAACTGGAATTAATAATGTTAAAGCTATAGTTGAGACTATTAAGAATCAAAGGGTTTCTTATGATTTCAGTTATTACCCAATAGACTTCAATTGTGACATTCCTTTCCTGATACTGTCAGAAGGTAAATCTATGATGGGCTCTGATGTCCATATAATGTTGAAACCAGATCCATTTTGTGTTAGAACTGTAAAAGAAATATTTGAAGTGGCAGAGCAATTTTTGAAACCTGATATCCTCCATGATATCAGAAGATATCTCACATTGGCTAGGTTGACACAATATGAGCTCACTGATGAGGTAGAACAGTTGGTTACAAATGAGTTTGTGAATATGAGACAACAAGGAGATATTACAGCTGATGATCTTCACAGCATGCTTGTGTTATCTAGATTGGTTGCTATTTCACAAGGAAAACAAAGTCTGGATGAAGAAAGTTGGAAAAAAGCATGTAAACTCGAGCAGGAACGGAAGGCCAGATTCAATAAGAATACAATATAGTTTATAAGTCATTTATATATTTTCTTTCAGTAAAAACTGTAAGCAGATATTGTTTTTAATATCTTTCTTTAAACTCCTACCTACTGGTTGGTCATAGAATTTCAATTCTTGGGTGAACACATACCTACACTGTCAGGCTCAAGACCTGTCAAACATCGCTATCCCAAGCATCATTCATCAATAGAATGGCAAAGTTGTGAAATTCTTTGCCTAGTCTGTCCAGATGCTTACAAACTTTCAAGAAAAATTCTAACACCTTCCTTCTTCCCCAAAATTCCACCGCTGGCTAACACGATGTTCCTCGAACATTATGGTTTTCTCTTTCGTGTTGTCTACAGATAAAAAAAACATGGGGGGGAATTTTTAAGATTCTGGAATTGAATCCAGTTTGGCTCCGAAATATGTGTATCAAAATGAACGATTCTGTCTGACCCCCTGGCATTGCATGCATGAACGGAAGTTAATTGCAGGCATATAGTTAGTGATAGTAGTGATATTAGGAAGGTCTTGGCCTTGTGGATCCAAAGTGGGATTTTTGCAAGCATTTGGCCAAAGTGTGATAAAATGCTATCATCCTTGGTGAGGGAAATCAATGAACTGGAAGTACATTATTTTCCAATTGCCTTGACAAAGGTCCAAAACGAACGGGAACAATTTGGGCACTCAATTAGCATCGTTTTCATCTCGGTAGATTGTGCACGCGAACTTTTCGAATAACACAGCTGCCTCCACAGGGCCATGTAATAAAGCACAGTGCAAGCGACTCGATGTTGAAGGTTTACTATTGCATACTGTAATTACTTATATGAAAACCTGCAATTGGAAGATTTGATAAAGTTGATAATTTTTTTTTCTGAAATTCATGAAAAATATGAAATGGGATTGAATGTATTTATTCATTATAAATAAATATTGCTTGGAACTTACATCAGAAATTATAACCTAAGCCTTCTTCTTAAATTCACCATGCTGAAATATATCTGGCGTTGACAAACTCTTTTTCATAAAACTTGTAGTTGAAGCAGCATATACAAATTCACTAGAAACTACCGAATGTATATTTGAAACTTGAAAGAGATCTAATTTGGATAAGTTTTTGTTGACTATTTCTGTGAAGTCATCTTCATCGTCCATTTTATCACGACACGAATTGTTTCCTGTCTTTCTAGTCATTGCATGATTTGTGTGCTCAGAATCATTTTTCATTTTTCTAGGTTTTTTCTCCCTCTGTTTCTTTTCACTTACTATTTTGATATTAGGTATTCCTGGAGTTTCTTCTCTCTCGAATATTTTAACAATTTTTTCATTCACTTGAGTCTGGTTCTTGCTACAGCATGGTTTATTAACTTCCTTTTCCAACTTTTCTGGCATCTCGTTTCGAATTTCAACTTCTCGCGAATCAATGCCGTGATGGATATATTTCAAATTTTCATTCGTTTCACTCCTAATTTTAACAAGTTTCAATTTTTCTAATTTCAAATTCAAATTATCAATCTCAAGTTGCAGGCATAGATTCTCGTATACTAAACAACTATTCTGCTTCACGAGCTAAAAATATTTTTTTTTTCAATTAGAGTTAGAATAGGATGTTTTTATTTCTAATAGGACTAAGACACTCCAGAAATGTACCTGTAGATATTTTTTACTGCTTGGAGAAATTCGAGTGGTACTGATTGTTTCATTTACCAAATCATTCATCTCAGTCGTGAGGTTCTCAATCTTGATCTTATAGTCATTTTGTAACTGTAAAAAATTGATGAAATATCAATATCTATTGCTGTCTCGTAACAATAACTAGAATATGGCCAAGTATTGTATGTTTATATCAGGAGTGGATTCCAGTGAGAATCCTGGAATAATATGAAAATCATCAAGCAAGAACAATGATGAATAGATAGTTCTTGGGAATATCTGTAGATACTGACACCTACCTTTTCATGTTCCAATCTCGTCGTTTGCAGTACAGTTTTCAAACATGTTTTGGTATTTTTCATTCGTAGAAATTTTATACTCAAATTATAATTCGCTTCCAAAGTTTGATTTAAAGTTCCTTTCAATTTTGAAATTTCATTTCTATACCACTCGACACTTTTTTCTTCACAATTTGTAACAGAACTACTCATAATCTTCTTGAGCTTTTTGCATTCATTCATTTCCTTACAATATATTTCTTTTTCTTTGAAGTAGTATTTTCGTTCATCCTCTAGTTGTTGCGCTAAACTAACGTTAGATCTTCTCGTTTTCAAGAGATCCAAGCCTAGTGTTTCTTTCTCTCTTGCCAAATTTGCGATGTAGACATCTTTCTGGTCAGTTTCATATTGCAATGTCTGAATAGCTGCTTTGAGATTCAATATCTGATCTTTCAGAGCATCTAGCTCATTTTTCAATGAATCTGCTTCTGCTGCCATATCTACCTCAATATTTTGAGATATAGAACCATGAGATGATCCTGATGGTTTTGACAAAACACTTCTGAAATAATGTACGATATTTAGCATGTTTCAAACTGGATAGATCATAATAGCTCTATGTATGTTACCTCACTAGTTTTTTTGTACCGGATAACTTATTTTTCAAGGCTTTTTTCATTAATAGCAATGATCGTTGAATATATTTAATACTTGCAACAATCTGTCATTGATGTGACTCATTCGATGAACTATTCTACCAGGTGTTTTACATTGGATGGAATATCAATTTGATTTTAGATATAATTATTCCGGAATGAATATTTCCAGATCTTGACAGTGACGAATCTGATCATTTTCATACACCCAATGAGCGAGGAATCATCATCATTCTATAATCCACGTACACGGTACCATAAATGCAACTAACCATATATCTTCTCTTCATTTTCATCCTAGCATGATACGTACATTCTTGCACTCAGTTATGCCATAAAATTATTTTGTAATGTGATCTGTCATATTGAAACCATTATTCTTACAATTATACAAGCCAATTCTCAAATTATCTAATCAGTTTGGTCCAAAATACCTCAGCCAGACATTCGATTCGCCTTGAGAATTCTAGAGTAGTCTATACTTCTTTGAATGATTCGAATACCTGATAACTACCATTCAGTGAAGAGTCAATTTCTAACATATATAATATTTATTTTGCCAAATAAAATATTTTTTAATATTAAAATATGGTATGTTTATCATTCGATCACATTTTATTTGGAGTGATATAATCTTCTTTATTTTGCCAACACTCCTTCCAGAACAGAATCAATCTGTTATCTGAATTGTTGCAAAATTCTTTGAAATCCTTCAGAAGTTTCAGTTGAAAATTGTTGTCAACGCCTTGATTAGTTCTCCATCGCTTACTCACCATATGGTTCCAAGACCATAAGAATCCCATCTGGAAAAAAGATTCAATTATGGAGTTGATAGATGAAAAAACCTAGTATTCGAATGTGATGGAACAATGAATCTTCAGTAACCGTTGGCCTTGAAGGTTATGACAAAAAATTAAGTTTATTTATTTCTCCATAATTATATTGTACTTGATTTATTACCGAAAGTTATCAGTGGCATGTAACAGATAGCACAAGAACTTACTGTATTAGAAATATAGATAGATAGATAAAGTTTATTGTTAAATACTGGCTGTAAGTTCTTCGAGGAGGTGGTACATTCATTTTCCAGCTTTTCGTGGGATTTTCTCTCCTCGTTTCTAAAAAATAGAGTAGAAGTTATTAAAAATTATTTCAATATTTGTAGTAAGGACAGATTTTGTGATCTGCCCCAAAATGTCACTGCGCTTGAAATGAAACCTTTAGATACCTAAAAGATTCACTGACCAATAGAGAATTTCTCTTTTAGGTATCTACAAATATATTGAAATAATTTTTAATAACTTCTACTCTATTTTTTAGAAACGAGGAGAGAAAATCCCACGAAAAGCTGGAAAATGAAAGTTTATTGTGTTGAAAAAAATACATTTTCATCAAAGGTTTTAAAAATATATTCTATTATACTTAATTCAAAGCTCACTGTGTGATTATTAGAATCCATGTGCCAGTAATGCATGGTATACTTGTTAAGAGTTACTGGGTAGTGACTATAACAGTGATTGACTATGGAACAAGTGATTTACTATGGAAATCATTCATTGAGGACTAGTATCGAGTCTATTCGTCTTTTAATGAATGCGAATTCTGGACGTTCCATCTTGTATGAGTTTTCTATTCATTGATATCGAATATGCCCTGGAAATTCTCGAATAACAATTTTCTTTTCTATTCATTTATTCATTGATTCATTTCATTTCTATTCAATATTGATTGTAGAGTATTCCGTATTCAACAGTTTCTCTACAACAGGTTGAACAACCCAAAGATACTAAATTTCATTGAATTGAACATTTTCCTTATCCTGCACATATATTATTCATTTCTATATCTATTTATTTGGAAAATTTTATTGCAGAGTGAATCCACCGAATTCAACAGTTCCTGTTAATCAAACCTTCATGTAATATGTTCAGCTCCAATAACATGATTTCAAATCAGGAATCACAAACAAGTTATTATTTTATTAGGGGACTGAAAATATGCCAATCCTGAGCACTTCTTTGAAAACGGCTCACTTTAGATATAGGAGATGCTTTATACTATTCAAAGTGAGGCCCACATTGTATAAAAATAATGTAGGAGTGAAATCGATGAGGATTCCTTGACTCCTGCTATATCAAGTTGCTGTTCTGCAATAATCCTCTCTGCTCCTTGTGTTTTCTTACAAACAACATCGTTAAAGATTCAGGCAAGCATGAATTTTAGATAGAATAGGTCATATCTTTCAAAACATTCAAAGGAAACTCATGTGACCCTATACGGTATGATTAGAACGAAAGGAAAGAAGATAACAAACAGTAACGTTTTGCTTCTTAGAGTAAGTCTGGAATTCAATCAATACTGCATGTTGAAAAATGCAAAATAAATGCAACGAATAAATGCAACGAATACAAAATAACACAGGCTTGAAATGTTTGGGACTCTTAATATTGGTGACAGGACAGTGGTAGGAGTCATTTTGAACATTTATTGAATTAATGATGAAGCATGTAATGATTGTGATACATTTCTTCAGATTTTATTCAGTACGGAAAACTTACGTCGAAGGTAGCTTTGTAGGGTACCATTGAAGAGCATTTTCGAAATTAGGTATCACAAGTAAGGGGTTGCGATTTGAGATCATTCAATTGGTGTGGCTGGGAGTGATGGGGTAAATGAGAACAGGTTGGTTAATACACCATTTCGGTTCCCCCTCTTCTTGCGATTTCAAATAGTTTTTTTGGTTCTTCATATATAGCAATTAAAAGTTTTCGAATTGTCACCCTGTATAATATATCAAAGAAATATCATCGAGTGAATTTCTTGTCGTCGGAAAATCATAACTGGTTTTCATTCCTCACACATCCTGAGTTACTCAATAATTTCACTGAAAAAGGTAACCTCCGAATATTGTGGAATATATTCCACCCGATAACAGATGGCCACAATCTGCACATGACATGAAATAATAATTCGTAAACGAACCTTACCTTTCTAGAATTGTCATAATCGTCTTTATTTTTGCCAGATACATGTCTTGTGATATAAGCTTCATGGGGACTAGAAACAACATCTGCATGTACCGAATAACGGCCAGAACCACTTCCAGCATAAGAATTCACGCGGTTTCTGGATCTCGATGATGTGCTGGAGACTAAAATGAAGACGGTTCCAGTTGCATGAATGTACTGATGCTCTCGCGAACTATTGGCTTTACTAGGTGGTTCGACTTGGCAAATAATAAAACCAAATCTTTGGACGATGGCCTCTTGAAACAGAAATAGTCTTTCCACGTATGCTTCCTCAGTGAATTCTACAAAAAAAAATAATGTTTCGTGAATTATGGTTCATGTTAAAGGTTATTGTTCATCGTGAATTCACAGGTGAAAATAATGTTTATGACATGGTGGTTTTTATGAATATTTCGACTCTATGCACTGTTTTTCATGATCCGATGACCATTTGGAATCTTAAAGATACATAGCCGTCGAAACGTCACTGTCCTCGGGTTCAGGAGACAAATTTTCAAAAATCCAAGACTTTATTATTTTCCACTATTTTCCATCTAGTGGCAAATTGATCGAGAAATAACTGAAAAAATTGCTTGGGATCCAGATGAGACTTAATTTCATTCAGAAAAGTACATAATACCACGTAACATCGCGAACATATACAGATCACTGTTACTGATTATACACCTATTATAAAGTTATTGTAGAATTTGTGAATATCCAAATTTGAGGTTGTCTTCACAATGCAAATAACACAGATAATAGGTAAGGCAGATAATAGGTTCATTTTACTGTTTTCCTTTTGAATTTCATCATATAAGGTGGCTGAAGAGTGTGTTTCCTTAAGGGATTCATAAAATTATAAGCATTCATGTACTGAAATCTTCAGAAGTGATGATTTTTCATTCTGGCATTGAACATGAATGTCCTGAAACCAGTTTTTTTCTCATAATATAATTATAATATAATTAATATAATTATAATATAATTATAATATATAATATATATATATTATATATTATCATCATAATATAATTATACCAATGGAGATTTTGTAAAACTATTATGGCACATGCAATGAATTCAATCAATCATACCCACATATACCATCAATGAGGAATATGATCAAATAATATTTGAGTTTTAAAAAATTACCATATTTTTCAGCGCAGAAATTGATGGTAACACTTCAAATATCTTAGCGAATTTTAACGCTGAATCTCATGCATCTAACTCCTACTTGTGTAGTGAGTTGAATATTATTTTTAACGAGATCACAATATTCATGGAGTACTTCAAAATCGAAATTCGAAAAGAAATTTGCTCACCATGGAATAATGGACGCTTCTGTTCCAAACATCTTATATTGAGAGGAATGAATATAGGTCCTCGCAAAGGATCCGATTTATTAGAATAAGGCAGTGCCAGTGGATCATGAGGAATCGGAATCATCTGCATGCCACATGATTGCGCTTTTCGATGCCACCCAAAAAGCTGAAAATATTCCAATATAGTTTGACACATGTACAGAGTTGAATAAATTCAGGGGATTATCAGTGTGATATTGAAGAAGCCCAAAAATATACTGAAATCATTTCATTTCATGTGTTTACCCTACAAGTTGACGTTCTTACACTCGAGAACTAGCTATTTGGATGGGACCTACCCAGTCCATACAAATAACTTCTAGTAATTATTTGAAGTGTTTCATTCAGACCAAAGTGTCTCTGAATATAATATAATGCATGTTTATCATAATAAAATGATTATATTATATTATATTCAATGTCATTTGGTACATAAGAGAGTAGGTGCCCAGCAGCTTTTCTAAAAACTAGGCCATTTCATAACTCAAACAATGGGAGCTCAGTCATTTCTGATATTTGCTCAATATTTATTTTTTAGTATTATATGTTGCTTTTTGCGACTTACTCATTCAACTCACCAATTCGAAAACAATGGATCCAGAAGAAGTTAACCACTCTACAATCAACTCATACGCTTGATCTGGTCTGAACACTGATTGATATCGTACATGGCCCCATTCCACACGATCACTCTTGCCCGACACATCAGTTTCTAATCTCAATCTAGAATACATTGGCCCTGAAAAAAAAATTAATTGACTAACTATTTAGGTAAAGAAGAGTCGCACAGATTGGGTGATATCTAATTCTTGTACTATAACTATAGAGTATATTGTCTCCCTGTATATAGAAACCGGATTGTATATCTATTCTAGTATTTATTGACAATTGGTGGTGTGAGCATTGTTTATGTGGTTAAGTGTTATTATGATCAATCAGCAACTTGATATGAACAATTGAAGGATACGTTCCAGTCAGACCAAACTAAACTATAACAAAAATACTGAAATACAAATAATTTTGTATTTTGACAATTGTTGATGTGAAGTGGTTTTTTTTCAGCAAATTCCTAGTTCTTTGATTTTTGCTGATCCTTGTTTTTCATTTTGTTTGATAATACAGAATGGGATTGAACACCTCTTGATGGGTTTCCTGTTTTGCTATTTATAATTTGAATAAATTGAAGAAACCTTGTTACATTCATATCAGTTAGTTCTTCATATCAATCACAAGTTACGATTTCCTAGTGTGTATGTATTTGTTGACATGGTTACATATAATTCGAATTGGCTCATTCATTAAATCATCATATATTCATGTCCACCTACCATCCAAATCACAGTCTGAATATTCTGGATCAATATCTTCACATAGAAAATGAGGTATTCCTTGACCCCTCTCAGATGAACTATTCGGTACCTGGAGAGATATTGGGGAAATATTCATGCCCCAATTCAAGGCTGGTTTGACTTCCACCTCCATCCACTCATTCTCAAAAATTTGCGAATCAACAGAAGGTTGACACATATCTTTCTCCTCTGAAATTTAATTTATAGTGGTGAGTGAAATCATTTTATCGCATGCAGGATATGAACCTACCTTTGTCGAATATCACAATGTAAAATAAATAGAAACCATATTTGAATTCAATTTGTGGGTTTCCAGATGAATGACGTATCAATTGCTCCTTGTATAATGTTTGCATGATCTGAAAAAAATTATAGATATGACAATTTGAATCATTTACATTTTTACACCATCAGTTACAGATGATTTTTATGATTCAATGAATGTCTCAAAGAAACTCGGTCAAAAAGGTTCTTATAATGTCCATGAATTTTTTAAATTATTAAGTACAGGGTGTTACGTGAAATTTGATGTCCCCTTCATCACAATTAACGAAAACGTCAAACACGAAAGTTTTTTGGTTTTTCTGGAACCGTCAAATCAAATATCATCGATTGGAAAAAAAAATATTCTTCAAATGAATTTTTGAATTCTGAAACAAATTCGGAAGAAACTTCAATTGAAGTATACCTAAATTGAAGTTATACCTAAATTGAATAATGAATTATATGAGTAAAATATTCTGAATTCACACCTCAGATATGTGAACAGAAACAAAATTTTTGACTAAATACCATTTTTCACCTCCAAACTAAATAACTTTCTGCTTATCATAAATTATTATTTCAACCTAAAGAATAATACTCGCGAAAAGAGAAAGAAGAAGAAAAGAGGA
This sequence comes from Gastrophysa polygoni, assembly GCA_963576655.1. Lineage (NCBI taxonomy): Eukaryota > Metazoa > Arthropoda > Insecta > Coleoptera > Chrysomelidae > Gastrophysa > Gastrophysa polygoni. Next base: position 19,607,178 of record OY755090.1, on the reverse strand, counting down.
AAGACTCATTCAAGTAAAATTATGCCAACAAATGTGATTTAATACTATAAATAAATTTCGATAGTTGCATACACATTTTCAACTACATCAACTGGAATGTTGTCAATTATCTTGCAAACCAATTGAAATATCACAAAAAATTATGAGGGCAGAAAGTATGGTAATGAATTAGAGAATGAAAAATAAAATTGCGATTTGACTAGTGACATACTTGAAAAATTTCTATACATCGAGGAAGTTTTAACGCTCTATAGTGGCATTCTGGCATTAAGGTAAGTTTGGTTGAATCATCTCATTCTGTTATTATATATATGCAGTATTATTATATTTCCGGAACACCCTATATTTTAAACCTCAAATCTATGTTCCATGGAAAAAAATTGTTTTGTTAGTATATATAGAATAACCTCCAACAGACATAAATATTTTGGTTTTTCCGTTTAAATAAAGAACGTGAATAAGATATTGATGCTATGGGAATGAACAAAATGTGATGTATTTTGATTTTAGCAACGTGCTATCCTAGAGAAAATGCTCACCTGAACTCCCTTCTCGATAGTAGTGACACCTTCCATATGTGCCATCAACCAATGAACAGCCTCGGCAGTAATAAATGTAGAACTCGGTAAATTTTGATGAAGGACTACGAATTGGAATCCCCCGAAAGGATGTTTCATGGCTTCAATTATCTCAGCTGAGTTAGCGTTAGCTTTCACAACTATTGGAACGAGTGTGCTGAAATTGTTGAAGGGCCTGGTCAATTTTATCCAACATCATATAAGCAATCGAAAAATCATTTCAATCCATTCCAGATTGATTATGAAAAATCCTAGCTAGGCTTCAGATGATACTTGCCTATCATCAACAGATGTTTCGAATCCCTCCTTTATATCGACTGAAATCTCTTGGGTGCCTTGAGATAATTTGCTTCTATCCATCACTTTTGAGCCTGACCTATAATATGAGAAATACATAGAATCTCAGCAAATTGGTATCATACAACTGGAAAAATCACTATTAAAAAAAAAAGTTGACATCAGTAATACATATAGACCTACCAGTCAGGATATAAGACAGTTTCTGAACGAACTCGATTATTGACTCAATATAATATTGATTTCAATATCAATTTATTGAATATGAATTCTAGTAATGTAGACACGTTTGATTCTGTCTTAGGGTCCTTTGATCTAATTCCAATTGTGGACACTCCTAATAGAATGTCATAGAATGTCAGAAACCACTTCTACGTTATTAGATTATAATTACTGATAATGATGAACATAATGATAGAGAAAGAGGTAATAGATTCCAATGGAATATCTGATCATTCACTTGTGTACTGTTACGATAGAAGTGACAACAGAGTTATAGATTTTACACTTTATTTGGATAATGAATTTTTCCAAAGGGTTCCAATCCAACTATCTATGGAATACTCGATCAAGAAAACATTGATGATAAAGTTTCCCTCCCAGACAATTATTAACTAAACTCATATGATTGCCATGCAACCATCGTAACCTCTAGAGTAACGAAACCTAGATACGTTGAGAGATATAATAAGGCTATGAGCCAGAAGGAATACAGCCTATTGTTTTCAAGAAATATGCCGTAGAACTAACAACAGTTCTTTGATAACAACTATAGACCGATTGCATTACTTTATGTTATCTCTAAAGTAATTGAAAGAACAATCAATATCGAGCTCAACCGATATCTAGAGAGATCAAGAATATTGAACGACCAGCAATATGGCTTTTGTATACGGCATACGTGACACATATGTGGCAGGTCAATTGAAAAACATGGGGAGTCCCTCGACTGAGTTTGACATCAATGCCTTCTAGCAAAACCCTACACCCTCACCCCTACATTGTCAGGCTCGAGACCTGTCAAAAATTGATGTGTCAAGCAATAATCATCAATAGGACGGCAACGTTGTAGAATTTTTTGCCTGGTTATTTCGATCCCCAAACTTTCAAGAAAAAATCCAAAACCTTCCTTCCCAACATACCACTGCTGTTGTCAACTTTTTCAGCAAATTTCTAATACTTCCAAGTTGAAGCGATGTTGCCAATTCAAAAACATTTGAACAGTTGATATCAGGAAATAAAATGAACGAATGTAAGGTATTCCTGTGTATTTTTTAAGCAAGGATTTCTCACGATTCGAAGTTAGTGATTTCTTGAGGAGGCTCAATTTCTGTTACCTCCTCTGAGGACCCATCACCCACTTAGCAGGCGCGTGGCTTCGATTACATTGTTTATTCGATTAGTCATTAGTAAATTTCATTTACTGATATTATAATTTTGAGCTATGCGAATAGCTAGCATGAACTGAAGTCTTATATTTGATTACTAATAAATTTCTATTTGAATAAAAGGACTAGTTTAATCATGTACAAAAATTTCATACACGGGTATGATTCACATATTAAATTTGATTCTTGAAGAATTATTATGATTGAAGTACATATTGTATTGCTTTACAGTCCAAACGGCTCATTTGCGGACATGTATTCACTGAACAAAACATGTTTATTTCGATATCCTCTATTACCTCTCGAATTTGGGACACTCTGTTTAGATGTATGAGGAATTCCATATGATATGCACGTATTTGTTATGAGACTGATGTAAATGAGGAACAAAATACCCATTTGAATGGATAGAGAAAACGTGTATCATTCGAAGTGAGATGAAACGAGCTTCGGTCCGTCAAATCCGTTAGTAAAAATAACTTTAAATCGACTTCGAGGACCACTTTAGTCATATCCTAGGATGTGGAGAATTATTTATTCAATGATATTGATACGTTAGTGATTTGGTTTTTAGGCCAATGAAATATATGCACAAAACTATTGCTAGTTGGACCTCAGAAATCCACTAAAAACCATACACCTCTAAAGCAAGCTACAGAAACGAAATTCGTGAATGAGACTCAAGATCATACAAGATTGATAATATTAATGAAGGAAATAAATATTAAATTACCTAAGTGCAGGTGTAACAAACCGCTCAGTAGAGCGAGATGTAGTACTCTGAAAGCAAGCAAGTCTAAAATTAAAAAACAATATTAGCAAATACAGGTTACAAACCAAAACCAAAGATTGCATAGAAAATTATCACAAGAAAATAGGTTGCACACATGCCCTCAATCCGCAAGTCCAAGCTGAAAAAATATAATGGTCAAACCTTGGTCGAGGCCTATCAGATAATCTGTTGCTACCCAACCGCTCACGGAATGGAGATCCTGGACCTATGATCTGAAAACATGGATATATGCAATAATTCGGAGACAAATTTTAATGAAACAAATCAATGTCTCATCTCACATGAGGAACATGTGGGGGCGCAGTTTTCTGAATAATCAGGTCTGACAACAAAACAGTTCTGAAGAAAGTACTATGGTAAAAAGTTAATAGTTAAGTTGAGCCAAGATTATATTAGCAATGAGTGAGAAATGAGAGAACTCTACGTTGCCGAACGCAGATGCAGATGAAAGATGAATGTGTGAATGAATAGAACAAATCTAAATAAGAGTTAGAGGATTCTTAATTTTCACTTATTTGAACTGTTATATCCTCATTCATATTCATTTAATCCTCTACATAATATTATATACAGTGGAAAACCAAATGCAACATTTTCTACCATGCTAGCCAAAACATCATGAGAATGTAATATCTATTTTGATGCAGCTTGTTTGAAATAAACCTCTCAGAGCACGTACCCAATGAGTAAAGGTACATTCCTTAAGAGATACAAGTGTGACAAAAAAAATCTCATGTTATGAAGCGAATAATCATTGAATTCATTCGCATTAAACGGCGAAAGAGAAAAATCGACCACGCTTACACGATCGCATATCTGAAGCGACGCTATCTACAGTGAAGGATTGGCAATATTAATTTCTATCTTACTTCATTCATTGCCATTGAAACTATTTCTCGATCACTTTATAGCATGTAAATAATAAGAGATTTGTTAGACTTGTATAGCATCCTCAATTAATAATTCAACTACACTCTATGGAAGGCACTCGATGAAAAACGACAAAGGCAAAAGGCCATTTTCAAGAAATATGCAGCAGTAGAATGTTATCAACTTTATTATTATTTTATTTTAAGTCAAGTGTTATAGTTATTATTGTTCGAATATTGTAATACATCCCACAAAAAAATATTCTTCTTAAAATTACGATTTCCCAGTGAAAAAACTCGATAGCTCCATTGTAATAAAAACCTGATACACAATTTTGCCTCAGTACAACATCAGCAAGCATACAAATCAAAAATATCTCCATTAATACAGGTTGTTTTTTTATTGCAGTATTAATCATTTTTATGGAGTTTTTATGAGGTTGTCTTCGCAATTATTTTGAGGTAATTATGTGCCTCCCGAAATATGGAAAATGTGAGATACCTCCACCAGAATTTAAATAAATAAATTGCTTCCATTACTTGTACCTGATGAAAATTGCTCATACTGTTACGTCTAGGCTGCATCAGTGGTGGTAAACTTAATATGCTCAGTGACATCTACAACATGCAGAAACAAAAGTGTAAGCTGCTAGAACATGCTAATCGAGTTAATACATCATCGTCGGAAGCAACTGACTGAAAAGTCATAGAAAACATTTTATCTGTTATTCAGAAAATTACAAACCCTTGGCTTCTTAGATATAGGAGATCTTTTTATTTTATTCACTGCGGTTTCTATGAATTTCATCAGACCATCCACCATCTGTTGATGTTCAGAATTTGTCTGGATCTGATAAATGTCACAATGGTCGCAACCTTCGACTATTTTTTTCGTAGCTGAATTATTCAGGGGAAGTAAATATACTCGGAACCTAGAAAATATTCTATAATGAACAACTATTGACACATAGTATATGCGCAAGAGTGTAATTTGTTATTCCCTGAAAATGCTTCGTTTTGATATTCAGATATGGATTCACATCGTTGCTGAAAAGGTAATACGTTATCAGGATAATGATGATGAATTGAGGTTGACACGCGAAGAAACTTCAAGTCATCATAATTCTCAGAACATCACATGTTTCATGATTTCTCGGACTTCTCTCACCTTTTATTCAAAAACAGCTCAAGCACATTTACCTGTTTTCAAAATTTGTTTCTCAAAACTCATGGAAACTAACTACTCCTATAGTGAGTTTACATACAAATAGTACTCTTTATGGATGTAAACCTCAATTCAATGAATTCATCATCATAGCTTAATGGTGTAAAGCCATATCGGAACTTTATAACGAAGGATTTAGGGAATAACAAATTGCACGCTGGCGCATACACTATATTTCGTTACGGGCACGGCGACCGTTTCTGTTTTCACACAGGCACACATCATTTTGGAGCTGTGCAATTTTATAGAGATGGAGTCGTTCGAGAATACTGTATTTTCAATACTTTTCAACCAGTTGAGCAAAATTTTCACATCATTATATAATAATGTTATACCAATTCAGTATTCGGAATTTTTTGAAGAGCGATGAAAACGAAGCTGATCACTTTTCAATAGATAATGGGCAAAACAAAGTTTACTAGTCCCATTCTAGCATGCGCAGCTCATATTTTATTACTTTGAAGGTGTGTCAATTGGTGATTGAAAATTATTGTTACATACCTCCAATATTTCAAAGCTTCAACTAAGTCAAACTCTGTTGTTCCTCCTGTACAAACATAATGATCCAAATAGTTCCAATTATAGTGTTCTAATTTTTCAGTAGTAAAAGTGGCATATGATTCTTCATACGTGTCATGCCAAGGTGCATGAAATCTATAACGATACTGATAGTTGAATCCAGGGTAAGGATGTCTGAAAGTATAAAAATATTAGTGCAATACTACTATCAATTACATAATTAGATTAGACCATTGTACTTTGGAGTTTCCTTTCTCTCTCAGAGGGCTGAGAAGTACCCCTTTGAATGATGGAAAAGACAGACAAGTTTGATCAATCCCAAAATTATGCTTTCTTAATGAACGTGGCTACATCTATAAGCAGAATCCTCGATCCTATCATCGACTCGATGAAACTGAGAGGATGAATGATAACCCTTTCGATGTCCACTGACAAAAATATCAGATGAATTGAAAAACTTCAATAGATTTCTCTTGAAATTTCTATTTTTCAACAACAAGTAGGACCCAAGTTATGTCGTCATGGGCGAAAATAACTCCAGAATCAATCACATTCGAATTCCTCGAATGAGAATTCTCAGAATGAAATAATATGCGAGAGATCATGTATAAATACTTTCCTCCACTCAGACCATAGGTAAGGCTGAAGATGCAAAGTAAAAACTCTTTCTCCTTATAAGTAGGAAAAGCATGGGGACAGACATGCAAGAATATTAAGAAGAAGAAGATACAGGCGCAAAAGAGAACCTCGCCCTTAGGTGGGCTCTAGACGCACTTCATTACGTCTCCAACGCGACCATTTTCAGCGACCTGAGGCCCACTCTGGTCACCACGAAAATGAACGAGAAGGTATAAAAGTGGTTTCCACTTAGCGAAAAGCATTCGAATGGACGACTACGGGAGTTGGTGAACTACGACCCCAGGTTCAGAGAAAAGTTCAAACGACCAAAGACGCAACTTTTTGAGGACCAGGTCAACAATAATTGAGTAAGGGTCCAGTATTGGATAGTGTAAAATTGAATTTGATAATGGGAAAAATGAAAACTTGGTGCAATGCTCAAGTCATGAACGATTTCCTTGCGATTTATTTTTGGGAATGTCATTTTTTGATCTACATGAAACCAAAATGGATCTTAGAAATAGGATAAGTGGATGAAACTGGGACACTTCACGGAACGAATCGACTGTTCTGTCGGAAATTCGAATCACAGGGGTGTAGCCGATATGGTCCAAAACCACAATATCATATCGTGGATCGCAATACTGGATTATAAGCTATCAAAAAAGTATAACACATCATACCATAATATACCATGTACTGTGGCAAGTATAACTTGTGGAAAATTCACGCAGAAATATGCATTCAAACCACAGCTGAGATAATTTATATTTTCCACAATTTTGCAACGCACTGCAAAATGAAACAAAGTTTTCCAACTTTTGTAGAGCATAGTTGGAGTTCTAAGAAAAACTCTTACTATCTATTGAAACTTCTGTCGTCATTGGGTATCCAAAATAGGTTTTTTAATGTTGTTGGAGAAAATTACCTTGGTCTATATCTAGTAACAGAAATTGTATTTCCAGCTAATGATATTTGGTGAAACAATCTGCCAATGGATAAAAAATAGCTCTCGACATTCTCAGTAGGACTTTTCCTCATCATGCTTCCTCTCATTTTGGGATTTGGATTGTTCAAATCGATATTATTATCTGCCATCAAAATCAGCTGAAATCCTTGTGACAGGCGTTGTGATATCAACTCTCTGAATACTTCCACAGTCGTCAAAGGTCTTTTATTGGTTGACCGTTGTTGAGCGAAGTCGGCATTCACACTGTCAGGTAGTAAACTGTACAGCGACACCACATAATCAATATTTAGTGCTCGTCTGTCAGGAAAATAGTCTGTTGTAATGGGAAGACAAGCAGGAATCGTCAGGGATTTCCAATCCACTCCTGGATAAAAATAAATTATTAGTACAAATCAAACCACCATTTCGAGATCCAGGCAGTTAACATTTTCAGGTTGAAAGATGCATGATGAAACAAGGGAAGCAGGAAAAAGATTTATCTAGAGTTGATTTGGCCGTATTCATATCATTCAATATTCATTTTACTGAAGGCGTCTAGATATAGTCAGAATTCAGTAAATATTTATAAGATATAAATATTTAGAAAATATTAAGGAATATTAAGGAAATTGAAAATTGTTTATAATTCATGTGTTTTTGTGTGAATGTCAGAAAACTGATATTCATGAATGAATTAAATTGTCAATTGATCTGACTATTTCTAGAAGTCCTCATTAGAGGGGCTAATTTGGTACTACGGATATCTGTTATCCCTATTATCTACCTACGAAAAAGCGCGAATAGTTCATTAACCGGATGAAGAATCCATGATTGGGATGATTGGATTGATTTGAAACATTAGTTAATTTTGGTGACTTTCTCATAGGACCTTTTGTGGTGAATTCTTCTTCTGTGCTCAGCTTATGCATTCAACTCTCTAGTAGGTTCAGACCTAAAATCCAGATAACGCAGTTATTTTTATTTGTATAGATTGAGTTCTGATGTAAATTTCAAATTTTGTTACAAATATGCCCAGTGAGTGTGACGCATAAGAATGTTCTGGCGAGTCAACCTGACTCAATTTATCTTGAATTCTCAATATATCCATAGCATTACAACATAACTTTATCAAACCTGCTATCGTTGAATTCGTAATGAAAATTCCTCTCCAAATATGAAATGAAATTGAGAAGTTTCCAGTTTCGATCTGAGAATAATCTACTGCGTATCAACCTGTATATATCTGATAAGACAGAAAAAATGATTCATCAAAAAACAAAATCGACGTATCAGTGGTCTTTTTGCAAACAGTTGTGCGACTTTGCGAAGAGTGCCGAAGCTTATATAGTATATTTCGACTAGATTTGTCGTTGCTGCTTTCAATCTCGCAGAAGAACATTTTTAGGTTTAAAACAGTTTCAGAAATGATTTGGGATTTCCGTACGAAATGCACATCTTAACCACATTCGTAATGAAGATTGAAGAGGAAAAATGTTTTCAGAAATGAGAACGCTTCAAAAATATGTGAAAGGTATAAAGATCATCCTGTACTCTTTTGCTTCGTCAGAGTTGAACATATTCCTTACGATAAGAAAAATCGCTTCAGAATGAAATTCAAAAGAGCTATGTCGAATTTCACTTGGAATAGATTTAGGACAGATTCGTTATGGAAATGTTTTCATGCAGAAGCAAAGAGAATGTGTGGATATTAGTGAAATAGTGTGAAGAGGGTGGAACAATAAATGATTCTATAATAATAGAAATAGAAGAAAATATAGACTAACGTGTTTGATGAACAGAAGGTAACAAACGTTTTACCTGAACATTGATTCAAAAAAATGTAATGAAGATTATACGAAAAACATTTGTTTCTTTCAATTCATCTTATTATTCTACAGGTATATTATCAACAGTATCCTAAGTGGATAAAATCAGGAAACATTCGACTATCAAAAAATCTACAGTTTATCTTATGAATATTGAGCAGCAAATTTGATGAATGTATACCATAATAGTACGTTATATTCTTGTTGTCTTCTGAAGGAACAATGATACAAAAATTGCTAACTTTTTATTGTTATTTTTTGCCCAACATTCACAATAAATAGAATATTAAAAAATGCTTAAAGTTTGTTTGGAAATCAAAAAAATCTATTTAGTACGAAAACAACATTGCGATGAGATACTAGACTGACTCCTGAAATATGTGAATCAATGATCAGTTAGATTAGCACCTGAACAAGATGGGATTGGAAAACTAATTAGATCTCTCAAGTATGAAATGAATACCCAAAACAACACAGTAATATTTAGCAAAGCCTGATCACCTGCCTGCATCAACTTACTAAGACGTTTGAGACCTCCGTTGTCTTAGGATAATGGAAAAATGTTTTATATAAAAAAGATTTCGCATCTCATATCTCCTACGGTGTTTTTTTATCACATTTGTTTTCATTCTTTGCTAACTTTTTTCAGTTTTCTCGCTGTGTTTAGGTAGTCCATAATGACTGTAACTGACCAAGATTATCATTTTATTGTTAGCATTCAATTCCTCTTGATGCATTTTTGTATTCGTCCCAAAAATCATCAATTTGTCGAAACGAATTAAATCTCACATCTCGGCGACTGTGTTAATTCTGTGCACATATTGAAATGACTCATTACTAGAAAAACGGACTTAAAATACAGATTTGGCTCAGTTATTCTAACTGTTCAGCATCACAAAAATTAAGTATCAACAGATAGACCAATTCCAACTAGAATTTGTATTCTATCATCCGAATAAACAAGTATGTTGATTTTTTTACCGCTTCTCATAACGATCGATGTTATTCTAATGATAACAAAAAAGCCCTGTTTCCTCCACATAGAAATAATGGTAAACTGTAAGCATTTTTTAGTGAAGCATATGTGGAAGTAGAAACTACGATAGCTTTAACTACGAACTCACTACAAATAGGCAAATTCAGTATCTATATAAAATTGTGAATTATTCAAACCTATTAGCACTTCATTGACTGCATTTCCGTGGATATTCGCCAAGACCATGGAACAGAAAAGGAGCAATGCATCAATTCATTTAGTCATAGAATGTATGCACATCATATCAACACAAAATGCAGGTTCAGACAGTGGTTCAAAATATCAATAGAAAATTCGGTGGGTTTCTCATTCAACAACTTGAAAACCTTGTCTTAGTTGAGTTAACTATTCGACCTCTACTATTCTACTATTCTATTCTACTATCAAAATGTCTTAGAACAAATTAATTACAGACACGTAATGGAGGAGAGATATGGACAGGACAGGAGTAGTCCATTTCAATGATTCTACGATTTAACGGTTAAATCAATGAGATCGATAATAACGATCATACCAATAACATGGATAGTATCGATCATATCGATAAAATCGATTATATTGATAATATTGATGATATTTTTTATAAATTTTTATGTGATATAGATATAAATTCCAAATCACTTCTAGGGGACTGAGACAAAAAAATGATAGCACAAGAAATTATGTTAACTGGTGGTTGATATCTTCTCACCAAAAAAATATTATGAATCATGAAGTTATTTCATACCTCAAAATGTATTTCAAATAAGAGTGGAAGTGAAAGTTAATCGACGTAAAATTGATATGAAAATCTAAATGGAAAGTGGGTGTAATAACAGATGCAAAAATGATAAAAATCTATTGTTTCATTGGTATGAAGTGATCAAATGGTGATGAGTGATATCAAAAAGCCACAACACGTTTATACATATTATCATAACAATTTGAGGTTTAGGTGTGAGATTAGCTCTAGCTAGACTTTGCTTTATTGAAGTGAGTATATATGTACCATCATGTCATGTATTATCCCTAAATAAAGACTATCATTATTATGATTATTATTATTGATATTATCAAGATGTCGAAATTTCAAATCGATCTTGATCGTGCCTAGAAAGAGGCAGAAGAAACCAACCAATGAAAACAGAAAACGAGAGAAAGGCAACGATCAACAATCAGCCGACCGTTGGCAAAATTACACTTGTCATTGTTGCACTTGTAACCACATCCATGACCCCTTCTCTTTCCTATGGTCATTTCAATGTTCCGTTATGAGCTATAACGACCATTTATTATGCCAGCTGATATACTATGCATTTGTATTGATTTCTGAAGATATCACCTGACAATAAAATTGTTTTTCTCATCCATTTTGTTCAGTCTATTCATACATCCATACTGATAGAAGTTTGATCAAGATTCAACTTGTCTTTAATCAATCAAAAAACCTATCATGATGAAATTGTCCATCATAGGGAAAAGTCGTCTAGTATTAGATCGATCTTCAAGACGTCAAACTTTACGTAAACGATCTGACATTCCGAACTGACACCGCGGGAAGTGTTGTTCTCGATTGTTTTTGGATGAAATAGAATGAGAACATTCGATAACAGGAATCTCTAGGATATTGAAAATCTATATAAAGGAGATCGTCAGATACTGGGTGAAGTTTAGTAAGTGATAAAGAGCTAACGTATGAACATCGTATTTAATAAAATAAATTAGTGTATTAGTTAGTGAAATTATTGTTAAATAAATTAGTGTATTATTGAAAATAAATAATGAAGATTGGAAAGCTGATCACACATGTGTGAAGTAAAGAAGAAAGTAGGTTGTATTCCGTATATGATTTTTATTTTGCAAAGTGCTTTCCACTATAAGACCATAATCAATGCCTCATGTAAAAAACAATGTCTATAAATGAGAAATAGTTTCAACGACATAATTGAATATTTGAATAAATAATCAGAAAATCTTCCTCAGATATGCTGATGGATTCACACATGGTATTCAGATAAACAAATAATTTGTAAGTTCTGACTATTTAACTTTTCCATTATGTCGTTGATACGACCTCTTTTTTGTCGCCTTTGCTTTTTTGACATAAAAAACTATTGGTAACTTAACAGTCGAAAGCGCTATGCAAAATAAACCTACTCTGTTTCTTACATTATTCAAGAAATAAATATTCCTGTTATTAGGTGATATTAGGCTGTATCGACAGCTGTCAATGTCATAGATATCTAAATCAAGTAAGATATCATGCAAATTGGTAAAATCATGCGCCAGTTCCCTCAACTGAAGAAAACAAATCGAGTTTTTACTAAAAAATAAAATCTTAAATGCAAGCGAGTTTTATTAAATGACAACGCCCATCGGGTGACACATAACTTGGGCCGGATACCCTCTGGCGAGATCAGTCACCCTCCTCCTGACGTTATCATTCCTATAAGGTACATAAATATCTATGAAATTATATTTGACAATCTCTAAAAATAACCCGTACCCCTAAAAACCTCCAAGGTTACCAAAATTATGGAACAAAAAAATTATTAGGTAATAGAGACTCAAGTGATTACCAAATATCCAACCATTGAGAATACAGTGGACAAGACCTACAAATTCTGTTTATCTAGTTTTCTAATTGTTTTTGACAGTCGTTCTTCACAAATTTTCCTTATATCCACTTTGTTATTCAGTTATTGACTTATCAATCATAACGTTAGATGTTACATCAGAAATAATAATATTGTATCTATTGAATTGAAAGAAATGAAATCACCTGTAGTCAGTGCGGGAGTCCATTCTTGTTCACCTGTAGCACCCCAAAGCAATGTTAAACGCTTCGTTGTATTTTTTGGAGGGCCATTCAAATGCTGACCAGTATTATGAGAGTTAGGGCGCTTCTTGCAATCTTAAAAGAAGACAGAATATAGTGAATTTATATATTTCTAATGAGTACAAAAACAGATTATGGATAGAATGTATTGAATTTGTGGATAGGGTTGAGTCAATGCACACTATGCCTCATATTGCTGTAAAATAATAATATTCGTGCTTCATTGGCTACCCAATAGGCTACACCTCCAAAAAAGTGTATCTCATTTTCGAGAAATGAAGAAATGATGGGAGTTGAATACAAAAAAAAATATCTCTCATCAAATATCAAGCTACATCAACAAAAAAAAAATCCCTTATGATACCACGAGAGCTTCAATTATTACCGGAATTTTTTTCCGGGTTTCTATTGAGGCTAGAGGGGTATTTGGTGAGAAAATTTCACACCGGAATATTTTCAAAAAATACTAGCATAATGACGATTTTTGATAGTATTGACGTTTACCTATGAATGTTGTCAAAATATTTCCAGTATAATTTCAGACTCCCAAGGCGGAGGCAGAAATTTCCGGAAATTTGTGTAGTTGCTATGGTAGCGATGATCTAGATACAGATGGATACTCACATTCTTGCAATGCCGTTAAGGCACCGACAGATTTACAAGCAGGCGAAGTAACCCGCTCAGACCCATCTTCGTTATCGCTATTCTTATCAGACTGAGTAGGAACAGCTTGGTAATGATGCTGCTGAATCAATACTCCAGTAGGTCCTTTTGGGAATATGTGTGTCCATCTTCGGCGATTCGATGTCAATTTGATCGTCACATGGGAGGGATCAAATGGATTTATTAGAGCTCGTGATTCGAAGGGTGGTGAACCTTCAGAACCCACAACCATCCTCGTCGGAGGTGACAGTTCCCTTTCTGGAAGTAGGTAAATATTTCGCTCATGATTCATAGAGTTCAGAAAGACAATCGATGATAATCATCAGTAACTCATTATTTTTTTAATTTTACCAGATATTTTGAACGAAACCCTGTAGTAATTTTCAACCGTTTTTGACTTGTTGTTAAATACTGAGTTTGCACCAGTTTCAACAATTATAATATAATTGGGATCTAGGGCTGATACCCAGAATCCTAATTCTGAAATCAACTCAATAAATAGTCTCCTTGAAAAACAAATGAATCCGACAATAGCTTGCCTGAGAGACACCAACCGATTGTGCTTCACATAATTGATCTCTTCTCTATTTTCCAGTTCTGACCATGTTTTTCAAGAGATATGATCAATTCTATATCATCTGGTAATATTATACAAAAAAAAAGAAACGAACTGGATTACTGAAGAACACCAATTCAATATTCTTGGAATCACCGAATCCTTATCAATTTCACTCCTTCATTATTCGCATACAAGGTGGGAGAAAATTCGGACCCGCGGTTGATTCGATTTTCTCAAATTGAACAACCTGTCTATTTTGTACCAAGCACATCGATTATTCGATAATTTTATAGTGTCATTGTGAGCTCTTTAGGCAAATAAGGCCCTTACTGTACCTACTTCATTTTGATTTTTCAAACACATATATATGTGATATATTTGTCACTAAATTATTGGTCATCCAGTGTATCATTTATGATCACTATTATTATTGAATAGATCGAGTCTCTGTATGTATTGCTGAAAGAAATAGCAGAGTTATTTTTATATTTCTTGCGAATGGGTTTTTTGTGGTGTTCATCTTTTTATTTGTTTTTGGAACATGTTGACGGTTTGAAGGCAGTCGAAGATCGTATGGAAAATAGAACAGTTTACCTGGCATACGAGTTTAATAATTTCACCCAAACATTTCCTAAATATCTCCCGTGATAGTACAAGTGGCGACGAGGAGTGTAAACACACTTGATTCCAAGTGTAGAACCCAGTAGTGTATCAGTCCAAGTTTTTTTTCTCTTGGACTAGTTCGAGAAAATGGCAGTGACAACTCCATCTTATTATGGACAAGTACGGGAATTTAGCGCTCAAGATAGCGATTGTATGATATACAAACGTCGACTGGACAATTATTTCCAAGTTAACGATATCGCAAATGATAAGAAGAGAGCGATATTGTTGAATGCCTTAGATGAAGATGCATACAAGCTGATGTATAATCTGTGCCTTCCAAGGATACCGGAGGAGAAAAGTTACCTAGAACTTACAGAATTATTTAACCAGTACTTCAAAGTGTCTGAATCTCTATTTGTGACCAGATCAAAGTTTTTTGCAGCCTTCAAAAATCATCAGGAAAGTGCCAATGAGTGGGCGGCAAGAGTGAGAAATGTAGCTCTAAACTGTGAATTTGAGGAAGCAATTATAGACATGATGTTACGTGATCGATTTATCGTGGGATTTGAAAAGGGATCAGTTCAGTCCAGACTTTTCAAAGAAAAGTCAAATTCCAAATTTGCCGATGTGATAGAAACTGCGTTGGCAGAAATGGCGTCTGAAGATAATTCGAATTTTCAACAAACCTTCATCAAAACGGAACCAGGAATTCATCATGTATCATCGAGACGGTATCGACATCATCAGACTCCACCTTCGTCTTCATCAGCGCAATCCTCTCATATGGCAACGCCTGATGAAAAGTGTGCGTGTTGCGGCAGAAGTAATCATAATACACAAAATTGCCGTTTGCGTAATTATTCGTGTAATTTGTGTAAGTGCAAAGGACATATGGCTCCTATGTGTCCAAAGAAGAAAGAAAATGTAAGAGGAAGATCCATTCAAAATTTTATCGAATGTGAGGAGCTATTTTCAATCAACGATAAAAAGGTTGTGAACAATCCTTATATCATAGAAGTATTGGTCGATGATAGGAACTACTCTTTTCAACTGGATACAGGGGCAAGTGTTTCTGCCATGTCTGACATTTTTTGGAAACAACATTTCTCAAATTACGAATTGTTACCCCCAAATAAAAATTTGAATGTCTATACAGGAGAAAAAATGATGGTTTTAGGAATATGTAGGGTCACGATTACGTATAATAAGGTAAAAAATGTTGTAAATATTTTTGTTATTGAAAATGGTGGCCCCCCAATTCTCGGTAGAGATTTCATGATTTTATATAATCTGGCTATCAATCAGATAAATTTCTCAACAGAAGCGTCTGATATACAAATGCTAATAAAGAAATACGATTCGGTTTTTTCCCCAGGAGTAGGAACTTTTAATAAAGATGTAATTTCTCTGAAATTGAAGGATGAATCGGTTGTTCCAAAGTTTATCAGAGCTAGGCCATTACCATTTGGTATCCGAGATAAAGTAGACCAAGAGTTAAAAAATTTACAAGATTTAGGTATCATTAAGCCTGTAGATTATTCACCCTGGGCGACTCCAATTGTGCCAGTTTTAAAGAAAAATGGGGCAGTAAGAATATGCGGAGATTTCAAAATCACGCTGAATCCGGTATTAGAGATTGATCAATATCCGTTGCCGCGAATAGACGATCTATTTTCAAAATTACAGGGTGGCGTAGTATTTTCTAAAATCGACCTGTCGCAGGCGTATGCGCAAATATGTCTAGATGAAACTTCCAAGGTTCTCGTTACAATTTCAACACACAAGGGTCTTTTTCAATATCAGAGACTACCTTATGGAGTCGCATGTGCTCCTTCTAAGTTCCAAAAAATCATGGAATCCATCACCCACGACATTGAAGGATGTGTTTGTTTTTTAGACGATATACTTATATGTGGACGAAATGATAACGAACACCTAGAGAGGTTAACACATCTTTTCTCTAGATTAAAAGATGTTGGTTTGAAGGTAAGTCCAGATAAATGTAGTTTTTCCCAAGATAAAATAAGTTACCTTGGTTACATAATCGATAAAGATGGTTTACATACGTCTTCCGAAAAAATCTATGCAATAAAAAATGCGCCAGAACCAATAAACGTGAAACAATTACAGTCAGTATTGGGCATGATAAATTATTATGGAAAGTTTATTCCTAATTTGGCTACTATATTACATCCATTATATGAACTCCTTCAAAAAAATGTCAAATGGAATTGGTCCAAAAATTGTCGAGAAGCTTTCAAAAAAGTAAAAGAAATATTAATGTCGACGAAAATCTTAGTTCATTATAACCCGGATCAGGAATTGAAATTAACTACCGACGCGAGTCCACATGGGATGGGTTGTGTTCTGTCACATGTCATTGATGGACGCGATCATCCAATTGCATACGCCTCGCGTACTCTTTCGCCTGCGGAAAAAAATTACCCGCAAGTTGAAAGAGAAGGATTATCAATTATTTTCGCATTATGCAAATTTAATCAATTCTTGTATGGTAGGAAATTTACGCTTGTTTGTGATAATAAACCACTACTTGCAATTTTTAGCCCCAAAAAAGGCATCCCTCAATACTCTGCCAACCGTTTGAGACGATGGGCAGTGATATTAGCAAACTATAGATATAAAATAGAATACGTTGAATCTGAAAAAAATAATGCTGATTTTTTATCTCGATTACCGGTTGAAAATTGGGAGAATGAAGTTTGGGAATCAGTAGATATAGATTATATAAATTATTTCTCAGATAGTGAAATGATATCAACAAATTTCAATTCTATAAAAGAAAGTACAAAAAATGATGTGGTCCTAACAAATATCATGAGATTTATAAGAAGTGAATGGCCTAAGTACGCTAAGAAAGATATTAAATACAAGCAGTTTCATATGATTCGGAATGAATTGACAATTGAAAATGAAGTTCTTCTTTGGAACAACAGAATTATTGTACCAGAAAGACTTAGAAATCAATTGCTCAGTCAACTGCATTTGTCTCATCTCGGAATGGTTAAAATGAAATCAATTGCTAGAGCTAATTTTTTTTTGGCCTGGAATCAACAAAGATATAGAATTTTTATGTAACAGTTGCGAAAATTGTGCAGTTAATAAGAATAGTCCTTCTAAAACAACATTGAATCCTTGGGTATGGCCAGAAGAAGTATTTGCTCGTGTTCATATTGATTACATGGGTCCTTTTTTGAATAAATATTTCCTGATAATATTAGATGCTCACTCGAAATGGGTGGAAGTTTTTCCCACTTCAAATATTACGTCACAATTTACTATCAAAGCATTACATAGCACTTTTGCGAGGTACGGTTTAGCCAAATTGTTTCGGATAATGCGAGATCTTTCACAAGTTCAGAATTTCAGCAGTTCTTAGAGAAATTCAACATCCAACACATAACATCTGCGCCATTCTTTCCGCAGTCGAATGGCGCAGCCGAAAATGCCGTAAAAAATATAAAAAACGCGCTCAAAAATTATGTAGGTCGAAACCAAAAAATAGACATCAATACAGCCCTGAATCATTTTTTATTTGATTACAGAAATAGTAGTCATAGTACAACAGGGGTAACACCCTCAATGTTAATGTTTGGTCGTGAATTAAAAACAAGATTTAGTAGTTTGAATCCAGATTTCAAACTAGAAATTCAGAATAGAGTCCTAGATAAGCAAAATAAACAAATTGAATATTTCGGGGGAAAGATAGACAGGAAATTCTATATTGGAGAGAAAGTAATTGTCAAAGATTATCGAGAAATCAATAAGTATACTTGGTTAACTGCGACCATTGAAAAAATTATTGGTAAGTGTACCTATATCGTTAGAATTCCGGAAATTGGCAAGACATGGAAACGTCACACAAACCAAATAAGAAAAACTAAAATCCAAAGTGGGGTGCCAGATCATGAAATTTCTACCGCAAATACTGGACCACAAGATAAAATACCCGTTGATACTGAATTGGCTGTACACCAAGAATCAGATGTTCCTAATTATGTACCGATCGATGTGAACTTACCTGAAATGAATAAACCAAAAAGAAATAGAAAACCTCCAGAACGTTTAACTTATGCATAATTAATTATTTTGTTATATCTTTGACATTCTGAAGCTTTGTATTATATATATAGATCTGTAGACACTATGTTTTCATTTTGTATTATTTCTATATGATTATATTTCGATTGGTGGTGGAGGATGTGATATATTTGTCACTAAATTATTGGTCATCCAGTGTATCATTTATGATCACTATTATTATTGAATAGATCGAGTCTCTGTATGTATTGCTGAAAGAAATAGCAGAGTTATTTTTATATTTCTTGCGAATGGGTTTTTTGTGGTGTTCATCTTTTTATTTGTTTTTGGAACATGTTGACGGTTTGAAGGCAGTCGAAGATCGTATGGAAAATAGAACAGTTTACCTGGCATACGAGTTTAATAATTTCACCCAAACATTTCCTAAATATCTCCCGTGATAGTACACAAAATGAAACGCCACTTTCAATATTTTGATTACCATAAATGATAATTTGGTGTATCTCAGACTATATCTTGAATCACACCAAACTCATTATATTATTTACTCACCGTCAGGATGAAGTGACTGGACGGGACTGAAAGAAGTTGTTGGAGGAATAGCTATAGGTTCAGATCGAGCATTCAAATTCGTCCTGAGACTTATGTCAGGATCGGACAATTTCCTTCTCTGGCCTTTGCTGAAGTCCTGAGAATCTAATATAGTACCTGAACTCCTTTTGTAACGTGGTGGTATCTTATGATGAATAGTGCTAAAAAAATACAATAGTTCTGAGGACACTGTTGTAATTCGTAATTATTTTGTGTACTCATATCGGTTGAGTTATATCTATATATATATATATATATATATGGTTGATTGAATACAGAGAGAGTTAAAAAATATAAAAGTTTTACAAAAGTATAATACCCTCATTTCAGAAAATTCAGCAAAATATTTTTGAGAAAAGTTATGCCATAAAATATGGATTTTTTGAAAAACAATCGCACAATTTTTTTATCGTTTACCCATTAACACTTTCGATAAATTATTCATAATCAGATTGATTTTGCATAACTTTAATTCATAGGCATTTCATATAGTTCTGAATTATAGCCAAGTATATAATTATTCAAAATTACAGAGCCATATTGAGTATGGTATATTCAGAAACACCTCGGTGATCTGTATCTCCCATTGGCATATTTCCCTTTACCTGTATATGCTACGACCATGTTAGTCCGAAAAAAAAATGAGTTTCAGTATTTTACAATGATTATGACTGACCTGGTTTCTGTGGTATGATGAGCAGATGGTGTATGAAAGATGTTTGCATCATAAGCATCATAGTCAAAGAATGTATTGTGAATATAATCATCTTCTTGAAGGATTTTAGTCTTTGGAGAATCATTCCGAACATCTTCTTCGGACAAAGGTGGAGGCAATTTTATTCTTGGTATGAAAGTAGAATAGGCAATTTTCTTATTGGTCGAGTAAAACGATAAGTTTATCCAATGTGGCATAGAATAATCATCAGGTACATTGAGATGAGTATCTTTATTATGGAACTGAAAGAAAGACAAAAATTCAATATTTACAAAAATTCAATCAAATACAACTTTGCAATACAGAAGAGTTAAGTAGAAGATTTCATTGAATGTTCATCATCCAGCTAACGGAATATCTAAAATTATAGTTTTTTCCTGAGGTCCTTTGGAAATTAAACATTCCCACAAGCAAACTGAACTCGGATATAGAAGCGTATGAGATAAACGTGGTACCGATACAAGTGCCACCAATTTTTCAAAAAAATCAATTGAGTTTGGACATATTTACCATACTAAATGAATCATCACGTTGATAAATCGAAAACAAATCAAACAAAAATAACCTAAAAAATCTTGAACTTCGAACAATTCAACTAGAAATTGATTCAAAAAATTGTTTCGAATTTTCACCTTAAGTAATGGAACGGCATGTAACGGCTGTTCTCCAACGCACACCAAGTCACTACCAACTCCATTGTCTATTATTCGCTGTTTTGTAATATTAGTCAGTTCACGGTCAACTTCAAATACTCCTACTCCTGGAGTGAGTACAACACTTAATTGCCCTGTACGGTCAAAATTACGATCCAGATAATGTTTCTCAAATACTGAAACAGAATTCCAAATTTTATTTTATTTTATTTTATGGAATACAGGCTGCTCAACAGGTCGAAAGACCCAATTACAGAGAAGCACACTATATACTAATCATCGTACAACATTAGAAGGTTATGAAAAATG
The DNA here is from genome assembly GCA_963576655.1 of Gastrophysa polygoni. Classification (NCBI taxonomy): domain Eukaryota; kingdom Metazoa; phylum Arthropoda; class Insecta; order Coleoptera; family Chrysomelidae; genus Gastrophysa; species Gastrophysa polygoni. Next base: position 19,586,107 of record OY755090.1, on the reverse strand, counting down.
AAATTATATATAAATGCAGTCACATGAGTGAGACGATTACCTATATATAATAAAAAGAAACGAGAAAGTGTCTAAAATCAGTAGGACCATGCAGAATATAACAATACAATACAATACTTGATTTGAAAAGAAAATCACGAATTAATAATTTGCTTCAATTTGTTTTTGAACGTAAGAATTTTTGTGGTAAAAATGTCAACATTAGTGTTATTCCCTATCATAACATTATAACAGTTGATGCACCTATGTAGGGGAGAATTCAGAAGTGAGTTGGTAGAGCTAGGTCCTTTGATAAAGAGGTGTCTGTTTCTCACAACATATGGGATACAATTAATAGTGAGAGAATTGGTACAAAAAACAGAATCAGATTGTTTACAACCTTATAGATGAAGAATATGTCAAAGAATTTTCTCCTCAATTGCAGATTTTCACATTTGTAATATTTCAAGTTTGTATTATATGGAGAGGAAAGTTTTTCACGGTTGAAACGGAAATTGAGGTGTCGGATAAATTTCTTCTGAACATTTTCAATCCGATTGGAATGATTATTGTAAAAGGGGTTCCAGATGACAGATGCGTATTCCAAGTTAGATCTCACGAGAGAGTTAAACATCATTTTAACTGCATCTGGATCTCGGAAGGATTGAGTCGCCCTCATAATGAACCCCAAGTTTCTTATACTCTTTTGTACCGTCACTTCGACATGTCTTTCAAATGTTAATTTTTTATCAAGGTAAACACCTAGGTCTTTGATGACGTCAAGGTCCTCCAGAATTTCTCCACACAGTATAAGGTTGGAGGTGGGAGGATGAGTATTATGAGTGAAGAGTATTTTATGGCACTTATTAACATTCAGTTCAAGTTTATTGGTTGCACAGTAGTTTGTGAACCTATCAAGGTCTAGTTGGAAACAATGGTAGTCCTCCTGGGAGGTTATTGATTTATACACTTTCAGATCATCAGCAAAGAGTTTGAATTTGGTCCATTTGAAACACTGGTCAACATCGTTTAGAAAAATAGAGAAAAGTAAGGGTCCCAGGTGAGATCCCTGGGGGACTCCTGAGGTAACTTTCAGGGTATTTGATTTATGACCATTGATTACTACATACTGTGTTCGATCTGAGAGATATCTGAGATAATAGTATATTTGAATTCCTAAAGAAAAGCATCTCAGTATATGATAAGTCACAAGCCATACCAATTATATATAATTGATAATAACTTATTATATTCAAGGTTATATGTGAGTTAGGATAGTGGTTGCAGGATGAGGTAATATAATGGTTCTAGATACATACTAATACTGATCCCATTATTTCTTTCAATAGTTCAGTATTTCTTACCATTTAACGACATATTCAAAACTTCAAGAAAATTTCCCTGGGCTGCAGTGCTGTTACTAGCTATAGGTATCATCAATCCCGGTCTGGAATGATATTGTAACACAATTTTCAAATAGGTTTGAAAAATTCTCCTCAACTGAACCAAAACTACACTCCAATCATCATATTTCTCATTTTGCACAGCAACTCTGAAACAGATGATATGATATCATCATGGTCAACAATGATTTCAATTTGATCTGATTTGATCTAATTTGACTATATATATATATATATATATATAAAATATAATTCAATTTTAAAATGCTAGGTTTTGGGGCATATCTCAGAAAATTGGATTTGAAGCTGTTCCATGTTCAATCTTCATTCCATACTACACATGTACAAGGTGTTTAAAAAAAAATGTGGTTCCCTTTTGCTAGGATACATGAAGACTGCAACATAAGTTGAGTTTGCTCAGTAAAAAAAATTCAAACTACAAGGTGCTGAAAAAAAAATATTTTGTATTTTTAATCTCATAGAGAGCGCCAGCTGCACGGTTTGTACCGAGTAGTTTCAACCATAACTTTTTTGAGGTTGGATTTTCTAGTTTAAATTTCATGTGAACTTGAACATCACTCATTTTCATGTGTGTGTGTGCGTGTGTTTGGAGCTTTTGTAGAGTACGAAATTATACCTAAAAAATTTATTACTTGATTTACATGATTTAATCAGCTGAGGAAGTATAATTCATGAATAATCAGGTCCTTATATCGGCTCGATTTTTCATGTAAAGAATAGCGCTCTTCCGTACACACATCATTATGTGATAAAAAATTATCAAGTATTAATCATATATTATACCCACCTATAAAAATCTTCATAATATCTTCCTCTATAATCTTTTTGTAAACATTCCCTCATATGATGTGGAAATTCTTCTAAGCTATTGGCTTCATAGAAAGTTCTTGAAAAGAGAACTATTGTCACTTCATGGTTGCTACCATTTTTTTTCCATTTCATAAAAAGATCAGCAAGAAAGCCGTTAACGGCTTTTTCAAAATATAGGTCACCATATATGTCAAAGTCCCACATCTCTGAAGACATTTGCAGGAATAAATACACCATTGACGTTGATGATCGAAATACGATTTTAGTGTCCTCTGTGATTACTCCACAAGCCACTCTATCTCCCTGGGCCCACATTTCATATACTTGGCACCTGACAGCTGCGCCACAGAATTCAATTTTTTTATTCATGTAAACACAGGAATTAACCTAAAATGAGAAGGAATTCAAACAATTCAAAAAACAAAAGAGTTTGCTACACTTTTTTAACTTTTGACAAGAAGATCCTATAGTGTTTGAAGATCATCGTATTAGTCAGCGGTGGAATGTTGGGAAAGAATGAGGGTAGGCAAATAACTATTATTGCCACTATCAAACTATCATTTGGGTTATCCCTAACATATAATTTGTTTGTGTCCATTCAATATTCTCTTGATATTTCTTCATACTCAATATTTCTTGCATACTCAAGGGTCTCGATTCTCATTCGCTAAAAATCTCTCTTTCTGATTCATACATGTACCAGAATCTTCTAGATGTCCAAATAGTTCGACTTTTTGTGATCCTTCAAGTAATGAGTATATTTGCAGAAAGTACAGACGTGTCAGTTTTGCGATACTGAATGAACAGAGAATATCATAAAGTGATTTTACGTATTTAAATTTACGTGGGAGATGAATGACACCCTGAAATCAGGGATACTAATGATCCCAGAATACCTGATGAATTTCTATGAAAATTCTTGAAGGCTTTGTTACGATTTTTTTTTTTGTACACTAAACGATTTATGGATGAGTATGTGAGTTCAATCATCACACCAAGAACAATGATACGAAACTCACCAAACTATTTTTGAGTCGCCACATCTCTGACCTACCCATGTACTGATCTTTGAAAGTTAGCTCAATAGAATCCAAAGCTACGTCTAATGGGTCAACAATACGAATTGTTACATTCTTATATGTCTGTAAGCCAAATGCTGATGCAATGCTTTGTTCAACGCTGATTGTCTCCCTGGCTTGCAATAGATCGTCAGTAAAGGCTTTAATTTGGAGCAATAACCTTGGGAACTCCTCCTCTTCTTGTTGTTTGTTTTTACCTTTTTGCGTCTCTTCTTCAGGCCATGGGTGATAAATCTCAACAATATCATTTTTCTTTGCCTCCGGGTAATCCTTTTGACTGATGATGAGGTCCTCCTCTGAAAACATTGCCAGTGATGAATAAGTTACATAATATTGTGATTTTCATGAATCAATGAATTACTAGAAACATTTCAATACCGTCGAGGAATTACAACATGCATATCAAAGTATTCACATAATAGGCAACTTTTATGAATTTTCACAAGAATAACCCACTGGAAAAGTGAATATTAGTCTATATCAGGTGGCAAGACAGAAAAACAACTAAAAGCACTGGGTATACAAAATTTCAAATTATGAGCATGGTTTTGCAGAAATGAGAAAGAGCATGGAGGCGCTGGAGTCTACTGCCGGCTACAGTAACACTTCGACATTTGACACATTTCAGAGTAATACTGACACAAATTGAAAGACAGACAAAAATTTAAATAGAAAATTTGTATACAGTACAAAGTTCTTTAGAATCAATATTTATGAACACTTAGATGTTTCAGCTACCATAGTGAATTTTGTTCAAAATTATTTGAAATACCCTTTGCTATATTATTATTATTATTATTATATTATTATCAATACATAATATTATAATGTAAGCATTGTAATTAGGGTGATTTACCTACGAATGCAAAGGAAAAAATTGTGTATTAGTATGAAATCAGGGAAAGTCCCAGCAAAGTTTCAGAGGAATCCGATTAAATATGTAGATTTTTTCATTCCCATTGAACCGAATATGTATCTCCCACCGTTTTCGAGATTCCCATGCTAACGTGCATCCTTATTTTGGACAAACTATATAAGTATACAAAATGAATGGTTCTTATAACTACTTGAGAAAAAAAAACAAAATCGTGGTTATCAAAGAAATTCAAGTCAAATCGGTTGGCTTCGGTTTGAAAAAATCGACAAGAAACAAGTTCCGGATATATAATGGTATCAATTTGACAATCGTGAAATTCTAGTAAATGACCCGTTTAGGATTACAGATTACCACAACTTATAACCAATAAATGTAACAAGGCTATTGAAAGAGCCTGTGAAACCCTCCATTCGCGAGATCCGTGCATTAATGTCTCTGGAATGACCAAAGCCAACCTACGACAATCTGACGCAGCTCTCTCACAATCATAAAAAACATTGTTATAGGGATATGATTGATATGAACTCAAAGTCGTCCTATTCTTTACCGTAGAATCCACTGATGTTGATGAAAAGGAGGGTTGCTAGTTAAAACACTGAGTTACTGAATTATTGATCTTTATCTGAGTGTTCTATAAATATACATATTGACTCAGCTTGTCATTAAACACCCTGTAAAAACTTACTACAAGGGATTTCATAAAAAATACATCATGTGAGGCTTTTACTGAATTCACATGATTTTCTGTGTTCCGAAGACGAGGTAGACAAAATCATGACCTTTTCCATAATTTACCCAACTACCAGCCAGGATATCAGTATGTGGTCTTTACAATTGTTTTGATTCGAACATCACAATAACTATGTATCATGGACAAAAAGAAGTGACTCACCACTAAAAGTTTTTTGGTGTACTTTCAACCTGAAGGATTTCAAATCATTTGTCATGAAGTTCATATTTTCCATGTCCATTTCCTTTCTCATCTATCGATGTAAAGTGTATCAAATACGAATATTATCCAATAACATTAGACATTAGAATGACAAAATAAATAATTATACATAGGCTAAAGTTCAATAAAGACCTTTTCTTCATATTTCATATTTTATAACTCAAAACAAATAATAATCATGAAGTAATCAAACAATCCCAAATCACACTGATTTGAATAGAGCTGACAAAGAAGTTAGCTGAAGTTTCTGAGTTCGACCGAATGCTCATGAGCGCCGAGAAATAAGTGGTGAAGATGAATATTTGATAATGTGTCACAACGCAGGCATGTTCTAGATACGTCCCTTCTATTTCATGCTGTACGAGGACGACAATGGGACATCCACAGGATGTTAACTGGATGCCCAATTTGGTACAAACCATCCATTTTTGTATGCATTAGAAAAAGAACATACAGGGTGTGTTACATTGAGGATGTTGAATACTGTGGGTGAGGGATGTCACTGAGGTGTAGTTAATGGGACCTCGACCTCTCATAACCAAGAGATAGAGTCTTTGCATCAGATATAGAAGTAAATCGTTACGAAAATATAGGCAGCCAGATTTCACACCTAACTTCACACAAGTGAATATATCGTCTTCAGCTCCGTATCCGTAGCTGGCTACACTTCTCTACGGTGGTAGCTGCGAATGCAACAGGTAGTGTTTACTGTTTGCAGATGACTGATGAGTCAGCCGAAGAGAATGTTGCATATAGATTTATGATTTAACAAACACAAGTGTAATTTTGCTGTATTATGATATAGGAGCGTCTGGAGTGTTGATGAATTGATGTTCCCAATAATCCCAATGAGCTGATCAGTTCCGTTTTTAATTTCGGCTCATTGAAAATGGTTGGGAAAATAGAATTGCAGGAATGTCTTCGAGATTCTCCGAAGTTCAGGTAAACCTATGTTTGAATGTAATAAAATCATGTATTTTCAATCAAATCATTATTCATTTTTAGGAGTTTACTAGAGGAAGAAGAGATGAGTGTAAATCAACTGGAATCTAAATTAGACAAAATTCTTAAAGTGTGTGGAGCAATGGTAGATTCAGGAAAAACATATGTGGGGCAACAGAGGTTTGTTTTATTTTAATTAAATATATAATGAAACTAGAATTGGAGAATTCTAGTAGCACCTATTTATTCATCCATATCTTCAGTTCGAAGGGTAGTATATTCTCCATCAGGATATCAAAAAATCTTAGAAAATAGGTAAAACACATACCTCACTTGTATCTCATGAGAGAGAGTATCTCATTACTGACATATATATTCACCCATTATGAGTGCACGACTCCTTTATTCTCGAGGATTTCAGAAAAAAACACATAAAGAATGTATAATCATATATGTTATTTTGTCCATGTCTGTTTTATAATATATTCATTCACTAGTGAATTATGAGAACATATTTCACTAGTCATTGAATGTGAGATTTTTGTAAAGTTATCTAAGTTTTTAATGTAAAGAGTGAAGAGGACCTTTTTGGACCTCCTGCAGAAATTTCTCAGAGAGATCACATTTTTGAAAGAATAGCGACAATGAAAAGCCGGCAGATTAATGAGATTTCTTTTACATAGGGGTAAGATTTTTCGCGAGAAAAAACATGGGCGTACGCAAAAAAAATTAGGGTTGAGAAGTCCACGTGAATATCAATAAGTGTGAGAAAATGAGCTGGCTGGTTTGCCAGTAACGTCAGAATGTGCCATCCATGTTTTCTTGTTTTTCTGTTCATATTGCTAGAGTAATGAAATTTTATTTTAGCCTGTTTGCAAATAGTTTGTGGGATTTGAGTACACATTTCAAAGAAGATCCAGTGGTCCTGTCTTCATTAAACAAATTGATTCACAGTCTACAAGAAATGAATAAATTTCATACCATTCTACTAGATCAAGCATCACGAACTATTTTGAAGAATCTTACATCATTTGTGAAGAAGTAAGTGAACTTTATTCTTATTCTGCTTCAGATATCTATCTTTATTTTGCTCTTATTTTTAAGAAAGTCAATAGAAAAATGTGATGCCCTGAAAGGGACATCCTGAAAAAAAAATATTCTTCTAAATTTTCGAGTTATAAGTCAGAATGTTATCTCAAAAATCTGTGTTATAATTCGGAAGTTCAAAATTCCGACTCATAAGTCTGAATTTCAGTTCCAAATTCCGACTTATAACTCGAAATTTTACATCTGAAATTTTGAGTTATAACTCAAAATTGAATTACCTTCATATAACTTGGTATTTTGGATGTTAAATTCCGACTCATCTTTGGAATTTAACAGCTTTCCTCTCTTGGTTTTCTTCTCCAAAAAATAAACGAACACTTTTGTTCAATTCATTTTATTCAATTTCCTATTAATCACATGAAATATCCTTATATCCTCATATCCTTTATCAGTGGAAATTAATGGATTTTCATTTGTACAATGATTCGACTTTAATTTTGAGAAATTACCATTTTAGTGACATTAAAAAAATTCATGATTTCAAACATCACTTTGAGAAAATATCAGCAGAGTATGATAATATCCTCGCCAGGAACTCACACACCCCGAGAAGTAAGCAACAAGAAGTTGAAGAAGTCCAAAATATTCTAGTCGCCGTGAGATCATGTTTTGGTCACCAGTCACTGGACTATGTGAATAGTATAAGTGTTTTACAATCCAAGAAAAGATATGAAATATTGAGCACGGTAAGTCTTTTTTGGAGCCTCCTTTTTATAATGTGAAACCTAGACAAAAGAATGGTAGTCCTCTACTTCGTCTTTAAACTTGTTCACAGTTAGCTCAAACGGGTAAACTATCCACTGGATTATGAATTTGAACAACCTACTATACTTCAACTAGTCTTTGATAGTTCTGAATTCATTTATTTTTTCTGAAATTTATTTTTATCAAATTTTTTTTTCAAAATATTGCAGAAATTCCAATTTTTATTCCATCTGAAAGTGAAAACACCATTGACATATTCAGCCTGTACGCATATTAGAAGAATCTTGGGTTCTAATGATAGTACAGATTTTATGGTGGATACATAATTCATAACAGTGTCAAAATATAGTTCTTAAACTACTATTGAGGCCAAAAATCAGAGCTGTACATATGTTCACTTTACTGTATTTTAGTTCATTGACACAGAGTATACATACATAACAATCATGCATAGATTCATATTCACATACAAATGAACATTAATGGAATCCATCACTCAGTAATTTCGAATTTCAAGCTAGAAAATAATATTTTGATCATCAATGAAAACAGCGGATACTACACTTCTTTGTTATTCAGCTAAGAAGCTTAGCTATTTTATTTTTACTCGGAATACTTGAGTGATTTGTTCAGTAACAGTCATATCTAATCTTATCTATAAATAAAATAGGTGACTTGAGTATGGCGGCAGTATACATTTTTGATTTGAGAAAGATGAAAATTTCCTGAACAACTTTTTTATTGTAATTTTTATTATAGCTGTTATCATATATGCATGCCTGTACTACATATCATCACCAGGGATCTGATTTGTGTGCAGATTTGGACCCGTTTTTCAAAACATTGGCTGATGAAGTAAGTATAGTTATATGTTATGAACTATTATTGTAGAATATAAAATCAGTGCTCAAACAGTGCTTGGAGGGGCATTTCACCAAGGGAATATTTGTACACAAATTTCCCATTGTCTATAAAAACTTCTGTAAATTCTCACAATTCACCTAAATTCTTACAATTACTTGAATTTCCTTAATTCCCATTGAACTCTCACCACTGTTCCTTTGAATTACCGAAATTCCATACATTCCAGAATAAAGGCTCTATCACTTCCTTCAACATCCTACAATTGTCCTCATCCATCATAATATACACGCTGTACGATTCAAAAACTTCCGAACGAGAAATATGAACTGGCAAAAGGATATTTACGACGCGCCAGTATTAATGAAGGGAAGGACATAATCTATTTCACCAGGTCTTGAAAAAACAGTATTCATCAGCGTAGTAGGGTAAGAAAAAATTAATAGTTTGATTTCAAAACTTCAAACCGTCGCTGGTGCTTATCACCAATTTTATGTTTTCCATGAAAAAATTTAAGCAATTTTGTTTTCAGAAGAGAAATTTGAATTATTTTCTATCTCAGATAGTTACAGAGAAATATTAAGTCGTTGATGACGTGATAGAGATACCAAAAGTGATATAATATACGGAGTGTTTCATTTGAAGTGTCGAAGTTCCAAGAAGTGGCAATACTAGCAAATTATCAAAGAAACGGTGTCTCGGCTAATTTGTCAACGTCTAATCAACGCTCATCGTGTATATTAATATATTTCCAGATAGGAGTTATGAGAGATGAAACATACAGGCTACAGAAAGAATTGGAAAATACACATTCTATTGTATCCAACTTGGAACCACTGTCATCAAAAACCGATAATTCTCCCAGTATGGAAGGATATTTATTCAAGAGGACCTCCAACGCTTTCAAAACATGGAACCGTAGATGGTTTTACCTTTACGATAACAAATTAGTATACAGGTTAGTACATTTTACTTGATTGTGTGAATCAGCTGGTGTAAAAAAAAATGGTCAACTATGGTCATATATTCAAAATATATAAGAAGAAAATATTGAAATGCTGGTACAATGATTGATTGTGGAAAAAAACCTAACTTCATCATCGTCCTTAATGTGGTCGGGACACAAGAATTAAAGAATAAAGTTCACCATGGAAGTTTAGTCAGACAACTCATTACCCTTCTCAGATATTGTTATTATAAATCTGATATTTCAGAATTCTCAATATATTAGAAATGTACTGATAATACAGTAATGAGGACTTATTATAAGTCATCCTCATAATCAGAAATTCGCTTCTTTCAATGCTTTCTTGCACAAACTTTTCACGATCCCTCAATGAACTATTTGGCTGAACTAAACATAATTAAACAAATTGTAATCAACAAAGATTTCTCTGCTCCATCCAATTGGTAATTAATTCGTATCGGAAATTCAATAATGAATTTTCTTACCAGATGCTTTTCACTTTCTTTGGTGCTGATTCATTTTGACTAAAAATCTTCAACATGATTCCAACCATTGAAATCATTTTTTTTTACTTTTAAAAATCCAGATAACCTTGATGTGCTTCAGTCAACAGCAAAGAAAAAAATGTCAAAATTTGATATATACGGCGTTTACCGACTCAGTCTCTTAGAAACCATTGAAATTGACAAAGCAGTTTCTATCTCACCAAATGAGTAAAATTTTCTAGTTCTCGCATCATTTGAACAAAATTTCTCAATCTGTTTCAATAAACTCCTTATGGCCACCATAGAATATGAAATCTCTAGTTCATATAATTTCTATGAGTATCCTTGATTATTATATTTCCGGTCTTGTATTGGTGGTTACCTAATGTACCTAATTTATTTCTTTTTTTAACTCGATAGCGCTTCAGCATTTCATGTGGTTCATATAACTATGTCACGTAAATATTTCAAAATTCTAGAAATGGTAGGTCTGGTTTTCCCACATTACATCATTGCACTGACATTCTCTGAGTTGATTCTCATCTGCATCATAAAAATTGCTTTTTTCAGAAAACGCTCCGGGGAAGAACATGAAACTATCATGGAAGATGATTTGAGGCTATGTACCGTTAAACCCGTATTAGATGGAGAAAGAAGATTTTGTTTTGAGGTTTTGTCGCCTTCAAAGTAAATTCACCTTCTATTCAATTCGTAATTCATTCATTCAATTTTGAAACTTCCTGAATTAATTTCGTGGTACGGTTATATGATTTATAATCTTGGTTTCCGTCGTTTCAGGAGTCACATGTTACAAGCAGATTCTAAAGAAATGTATGATTGTTGGATAATAGCTCTACAGAAGGGAATAGGTGCTGCTATCCAAAGAGTTCAGAGCGGTGATCTAGATCAGAACAAAAAAGAAAATGATGGTAGTTCAATCAGATATTCAGATTACCCATATCACAGGCCCAGGAACGATAACAATCGTACCAAAAAACGGTAATATCCCTTTTGTCGTAAATTAGGTTGATCAAGTAGAGTTCAACAGTAGAATGTATAGTCATTTAATTTTAATACTAAGGAAGATAAAAAAATCAAGTAGAATCATTGAAGGATTTTTCGAAATATATTCAATGAGTGTCTGAGGTTGTGCAGAGAATAACATAACATGCACTTCAAAACGTACAAATACTCCATCAATGAAATGTAATGACCAGATTGTCAAAGTTACAGATGAATGTCAAAGTGAACAGAAAAATAGGAAAGCAAAATTGTGTAAACTCTGCCACCAAAACGACCAGTTTCATCATGGTATGAAGAAAACAAGGAAAGTTTGTGTTATCAAAAATTTCATAATTGTCTTCTACACAAAAAAATCGAAAATGCAAACTTAACCGAGGTAATAACGACTATGAATGATGTCGTGATTAGTGGTCCAAATGGTATTTTTAATATTTATTTATTCATCCATTTATGCAATTACAAAATAGTATATATAATACACGGTATGGATTATTCAAAATGATATTATACAATAACATCAGTAGAAAAACAGAACAATATTTTCATATGTGGAGCACATTCTATAAAGAGGTGGATGAAATTTAACATTAGTGTGACAAAGCAAAGGATGGAAAGTTTGATTTCTTAGGGATGCAGAGTGTAAAAATATGAAAGTTTAACATTTCCATAATAAAGCTGCAAACCAAAGGGTTGTCATAATGAAATGCCAACAAACTTAAAAACATAGATGCTTTAGAAATGTTCGTTGAATACTTTCTAAACTAAATATTATAATGAGAATTGAGATAAGGAGAATTTCAGAAGCGTTTTGTCATTTCTTCCAAAATCTTCCGATACTCTGATGATGAATCGTACGTTTTTTCGAATACTTGCTCAATGTGATTTCCAAAAGATGTTTTTTTGTCGAATATCTCCTAGATCACGGAAGGTGCAACCAGACATTGAGGCGATCGAGATTATCTTGGAGAATAACAATTTTATGATATATCTTTAAATATATCAGCATATAATAATTCCAATACTTTCCTTCTCGCCCAACATTCCACCAATGACTAACATGATGTTCCTCCAACATTTTGGGATTTCCTTTTGTGTGTAATTCAACTCAACACGTTTTGTTTCACATTAAATGCTAGACTGAAAAACGAGGTATAGCAGAGATATCGAATTTCTTCATGAAAATAATATTTTTTCCTTACATAGTCAATGAGTTTTTGCTGATTCTTCAATGTATCCTATATTTATTCGTTTTAAATATTCCGAATCCAGAATCCTGTGTCATCATAATAATGAAAAACTAATTTTTATTTCAGAATGTGGGAACAATTATTGAAAATTCCAGGAAATAATGTTTGCTGTGATTGCGGTAGTCCTAATCCACGTTGGGCTAGCATAAACCTAGCAATAACTCTTTGTATTGGTGAGTAGATATGATTTAAAATAATGATGAAGTGAAATGGGCTACAAGGTGTGAAGTTTCGAATTATTGTAAAAGTATAGATAGAATTATACAGGGTAATGCAATTTTCTTGTTGCACCATTGATATCGGAAACGATGAGAGGTGGGATTATTACATTGGTAAAAATATGCATAATTTCATTGTTGTCAAAATATCGAGGATGCTTTCCATACTTCCTGAGATATCCTGAAATGAATGATCGTCGGTAACAGAAAGTTCAGTTCTTATACCAAATTTCATAATTTTATCACAGGGTATTTCGGAAATATTCAAGAAATACCATCTCAAGGAGTGTTCTAAGGGGGCCGTGGATCCTTCACAACCCTTTAAGAAGAAACTTCGCTGTACCAACCGTCATTCATTATATATGGAATTATATTACCCTCTGTATTATTTCGCAGATCAAAGTTTCGTCATTCGGATTGACTTCCGTTAATACTAATATCCATCAATATCATCGATTATAACGGTATATTCGAAATCGGTGAATAATAATCCAAAAAAATTGTTTTTAGAATGTTCTGGGGTTCATAGAAGTTTAGGAGTGCATTACAGCAAAGTTAGATCATTGACCCTGGATGATTGGGAGCCGGAAATTATAAAAGTAATGGTCGAATTGGGAAATGCAGTGGTAAATAGAATTTATGAAGCTGATGTCCCTGATGATGTTCAAAGACCTTTTGTACAATGTCCTGGGTGGGTATGATTGTTATTATTGCACTACTCGTATTTTACAGTTAGTGTTGCAACATTTTTTAATTCTCGATTTGCTGTCTCCAATAAATAATAATATTTTTTGTATGCTTTTCGATGATTTATCACAAGAAGGAGCATTTTTTATATCATTTTTCGTTTGTGAGATATAGCCCATTGTGAGTTTTTAAATTGTCACAACGTATATTCACAAATTCTGGAGACAATTTTTTCCACTACGTAACGTTCCTTGATACAAAACACGAGGCATATTCATATCCATAGATAATAATCATCTTGTAAAGAATGTCAAAACATCCAATTAAAAACGTCTATTAATAATTAAGATATTTCTTTATTATTCTTGTAATTTTTCATTTTGTTCTCATCATGTAAAACTAATGTGTTTTCAGAGTGATCAGGGAAAGTTTTATAAAATCCAAATATGTGGATAAAAAATTCGTCATGTGCTTACCCCAGTTCAATAAAAGCTCTCCCTCGTCCAACCGTAGTTCCAGGCTAAGTCTCATGGAGATTCGAAAGTGGAGCGTCAGGAAGATGAGACGAAGACCAAGAAGCAGCGATAAAAAGTAAAAATTTTTTGGTGAAGATTTCTGAAATACCCCTCTCATCCAGTCATTCATTCATTCATGTTCCTTTTTTATAAATCGGGTGACCCAGAGGGATAACCCTCTATAACTCTCAAATTTGAAGGAATGAAATAAACAAATTCTCACAACCAAATTCACATGGAAACCTTACAACACCTTTGAATGGAAAATTCCACTGCTTTTGGCACCGGAAGTGATATCAACATTAATGTTGCTACCCGCTCCTAAATGCTAGTACCTGCAGCTTTGATTTTCATACAAGAGGTTGAGATACTTGGAAATATCCCTAGGTACAATTTCATTTTAGTTTTGGATTCGCGAAATGATACAACCGTTTTACTTTTTTCTGTCTCTAAAGTAATAGTATTTTATCATATTTATGTTGATTCAATCAGTATTTGCTGGGCATTGAAAATTCATCGTATGTGGTATGTTCAAAACATTGCCATAAAATATTGTTTCGCCAAGCCCTCAACTATTTTCACGATTTCAAATTCGACCAATATCTCTGTACCATGAAATTCTTCAAATTAAACCTTATTGAAAGACAACTTCATATTTGACAGGGAGAAGAAAAAACACAATGTTGCAAACGTCCAAACGACAGAAATAGAAGTGATTACTGAGAGCCTAGAAAGCAGCAGTAGTAGTAGTGGTGTTGGCAGGGACGAAGATACGGGTAGCGAGCCATCCAAGAGAAATAGCTTGAAAAAGATTGGTAGTGTGTTGTTCTTTGGAAATGATCTTGACAAGCAGCCCATTGACGGAGAGATTGATCTCAGTAGTGACCAGGAATCTACTGGTGGGGAGGAGGAAAATGAGATTATTGGTGAGTTGAAAATACGGTTTATTATTTCTCTTTTCATTGTATTTTGAGGAAATCGATGTTCTGTTGATGTAAACTGAATGCTGTCTCTCAATCTAGGTGAGGAAGATATTTCCAAGCTTCAACCAAACACCCTTTTATATAAAGCTGCTGCTGCCCATAATCTTCCAGTGATGTGTGAAGCTCTTGCTTTAGGTGCTGATAAATCGTGGATCAATCTGGACGACAAAGGAAGAAGCCCTCTGCATGCAGCCGTCATAAGCGTAAGTCTCATGCATCATTAGATGCGAGTATCTTGTTCTATTACTAACCATCTCTAGGGCACTTTCATCTCCTCATGTGATGAACAAAATGATGCTTCGACTTTCGAAAAAATCGGAATACTTTCGGAGATATCCGGAAAAAAACAAGGAATTATGCAGATAATTTGAAATGAAATCATTGTTAGTTTTCCTTCTTGTTCTGATCTGATCTGAAACATAGATCCGATGATGTTCAGTCTATTGAAAACCTACAATCTTCAGAAATACGTCACATTATTAAGGAAAACCAAATAATGATTCTCTTGAGAACTATCCTGTTGTTGAATCAAAAATATTTGCCAAAATCTGATTTTTATCAGGGATCCGTGATGCCTTGTGCCTACCTCTTGCTCAACGGCGCGAAACTCAATTCTCAAGATCTAAATGGGAAAACTCCCTTACTTCTTGCCACCCAAGAGGGACACACGGCTCAGGTGTGCCTCTTTCTGAAACACAGAGCTGACCAACACCTGGAAGACGACGAGGGAAAGATTCCTCTAGCTATTGCTGAACTCAAGGAACATGCCGATATTGTCACATTGTAAGTATTTTGCTCAACTGCATCCAATTTCGAATGTCCGAAACATCAAGTATTCAAAAATAACAATTGGAAATAGTCCATCATATTACTAAAATTTGAGCTTTGTGCTTTTCATTGTAACATTTCATATTGACATATCGATGAAAAATTTGATTCATAATCCCACGAGGTTGTCTTTCTTCTGTAATCAAAAACCACGCAGTGTGTTATTCCGATGGAGAATTGAAAATCATGAATAAGTTTTGAACATGGAATTTATTACATCTAGGACAATCTAGAAAATTGAATTAACAAAGTTGGTATGTTGAGAAAATGATGCAGATGTTCTTTTCACCAGAGTTGAATGAAATACTCATACTTTGTGTTCTTCACTATCCTGAATTGTTTTGAATTTGTTCTCAGGTTGCGTTTGGGTAGACTCAATGATGAAATGAAAGATTCTGAAATGGGGATATCAGGTGACGACACATTCAATGACGTCGTGAGAGATTTCTCCCGGTTAGCATGTTCCCACCCGGAGAAACTACAGAGGCCAAAAAATGAAGATCAATAGTATTTATTTCATTAGTGGTTAGTATTGTACTTGAATTATTCATGATAGTCAATATTGTGATGAGCCAAATGATGAAACGAATGGAACTTGCCATTATTATCTAGAAATCTGGTATTAATAATGAGGGCTAAGTTTGTCGATGCTGATTGTATGATTGGATAACTAACTCTTCATCTAGTGACTCTGTCTCGAGATCCATTAAACTGTGGTTGAATCACTGACGATGATAATTTACCAGCAATTCGGTGAGTTCATCTCATAGTCGTGTATCATGATATCATACCGTTGATGTTTCATTGATCTCGAGTTACTAGTAATGAAGTAATCTCAATATAACACAGAAATGTTACAATTAGTTCTTTTCTCAAACGATACAGCCTTAAATCGTTTCTCTTCCTGGAGATATTAGCGCTGTTGCAAGATCTATATTAATATATTCTGACAGGAAATGAAATTCATGCAAGGCCATTTTCAATCATCTAAAACCTATTCACTAATCATCGAATACCCTGTTTTTCATTCCATAATCGATTTGAGGCTTTAAAGAAGTACTAAATGAATTAATTATAACAATAACAACTACGTCATAGAGATGGTGGATAACCCAAATATATCATTTTGAAATTCTTTCCGAAGACAAATCTGAAAACAAAAAAGAAAATTTTCTCTAGATTATGCGTAGAAAAAATCGTGATTCCGAGCTCGATATCTGTAATATCTATAATATATGAATGGAAACTTTGCTTTATCTGCATATTTCCGTCATCTACAGTAAACAGTCTCTTTTGCACTCGTTAACCAAATCATATTGTTTATTGAAGATAATTGCACTTGTTACCCAAATCATATTGTTTATTGAGGATAACGGAAAGAATATCAAGTTGGCAGACTTGATCATTCAATGAGACATGATTCAAATGTGGGAAAACTTTTCGTCTGGAATGTTTTACCATAGTCATATGAATTGTGTTTCAACGTGGTTGGAAATTGTCTGCTGATAGTGCGTCTAAAAACAACGGTACCTACTCTTCCCCAATATCGATAATGTAATATACCCCATTGTATTCCATCTTTCAATACATAATTTTTTAAATACTAGTGGTCATTTCTTCTGGCACCTCGTTTTTAGGGGTTTTCTCCTAATTTCTACTGCTACACTTTCCGGCACGATTAAAACCTCCTTATAATGGAATGTATCACTCGACCCAACTTATGAGACATGAATTGAAAGACTTCCCATTCGAAAACATGTTTCACTGATGGTAGAACTGAGCCAGCAAATGTGATTCTAGATGGCTCACATCTATGTACATAAATACATTTATGAAAATGGTATTTCTGTGCGGTCAAAAAATGTTTCACTGAAACTTATATTTACCGCCTCTCCAAGAGGGGTTGTTGATTTTTCAAGCGGAAAAGTCAATCCAAAATATTCAAAGGAATGTTTCTGATTGTTGAATGAAGGGGCATAGTCAGTTCATCAATCGAATCGTTCGATTGATAATATTTATTTGCAATTGATTGCATTGAATATGATTTGACACATCAAGTTTGAAGTTATTCACAAAACATACATAGCTGTACAGATAAACATCAAAACTAATTCGATCGAAAATATATTTCCTCTACTCGAACCAAATAGGAACACACTACTTGATTTCTTACCTGAAAAATAAAAAAAAAATATCAGACTACATTTAGAGGTGAATGATTGTTCGAGTACTGGGAAGAAGATAGATATTTAGATATATTCCATATATCTACAGAGATTTCAAAGAGACATTCGAATAGATGATATTGAAACTTGAATATCATTAAACCGTGAAAACCATCCATACTCAAAGTGGCACGATATTTTTCAAATTAAAAAACAAACAGACTTTGATTTCATTTTTTCTTTTGTTGAATAGTAATGGTCGTTCCATAGAAGACCAATGCAATGTAAATGTAAAAGCAACTGTAATGAAAGAATTACTATGGTCTCGCATTAAAAATACATTTACATTGATTACTGATCGTTAGAGACTGGAGTCCTTCGTGGTTGGAATGAATGTTATCCTCATCATCATGAATTTCGTTTCAGAATTCCAATGAATTGACGGAATATAAAAGAATTTGTGACATACACTCACTTTTTTCGTTTGGATCTTTCACGCTACATAACTTATAGGATATCTTAGCCTTCCTCTTCTCGTTGTAATACCCAGGAATATATAAACTTGGAGCTTCCAGTCTACCGATAGCTAACAGCCTATTGAAATCTTGTTCGAGTTTTCCCGCAATAGGACCCTTGAAGTGGAGAAGAAGTTGAACACATGCGTCGTTGTGCAAAGATCTCGTTTTCCTGCTGTCCACGTTCAAAAACCATTCAGGAATGCCCATGACTTCTCTCACGTCTTCTATGAACTGAGCACTGCATGGAGAAATAGATTCATGAGGGAATGAGTTGAATGATATGACAATCTTGATGACCGAATTGTGCAAATGAAATTATCCAACTGAGGTGCGGCAAAGTATTGTGTTCGAAACATCGTCACAAGAATATGAACTACATTGTGGCTGAAACTGAGTTTCATATTTCTAGCGGGCACAGTTTCTTCAGTTCTTCATTTACAAAATTTAGAAGTTTTTGTCTTGACTATCAACATCAAACCTCAACGCTACGACAACGCTAATAGAAAATGTAGCGATATTGTAATCGCACTTGAGGTTTGATATGAGTGACATGGATTGGTATATAATGGGATATTCGGGGCACCTCTCACACAAGATATCCATTGGATGTCAAATCTGGTACATCCATCTGAATATGGAAATATTTTGCGAAAATTGTACACTTGTATCTGAGTTTTCGAATTAGATCTGAAAAATGAATAACCTTTCATTACGTTTTTGATCAAATAGGTAAGTCGGAACCTAATGAGGACACAAACAGAGAGATTTCCAGCAACATAATTTTTTCCACCCCGCAACTCTACCATGACTATATAGTATCTCAAGGTACACCCAGTCCAGTCCACCATTAATCAATACAATCGTCAAAAAAATATACAGGTGTTCCATATTTAAGAAAAACGAGTTGTTGAACATGTCATGAAAGTACGTTTGGAAATTATCGACTCTATTAGTAATGATAATCATTGTTGAGATTAATTATGTCTTGAAGTAGTTTTTTTTTCGTTTTCACCGGTGGAACTCACTCCGATTTTCAAATGGAACACCTTGTATATTATTTCTGACCAGTGTAATGCTAGAAGAATTTAGATCTTGCCAAAAACGTGGAGATTCATGATGTATCACACCAAGTTAGGTTCATCAAATTATTTTTGGGACAATACACATTTTTTTAATATCAATGTTAGGAATTTCACTTATGTGGTCTCGTTGAATCCAGAAGATGCAGAATTCGAAAATACAATTATATACAAAGAGTACAAAACGTGACATTTATCAACTATACATAAGTCATTTCGAATTCCAGTCATTTTTCTCTAAAATTATGGAAGAAAGGGCGGTGTACCATGATCCTGTTACATCTGGTATATGAATGGAAATCATAGAATAACGAATATAAATCACTTACACCACAAATCTTGGTGGTTTTTCAATGTTGGCATACTTGATGATATCATAATCTGGTTCAATATTGGCACAAGCATATCTTTCGCCTCTTCGACCCGGTGCCATGATGACAATTGATCTCCCGATGGCAGTGACATCACCTTCTAGTGGAAAGTTAGCGTCACTGAAGACTACTCGTTTCAATCCAATGTCAATGGTCCCCAAACGAGCAGATAAATCACCTACGTGGCAACGGAGCGGATTCTCTGGGCCGCATTCTTGTCGGTACAGTTCGTCCTAGGGAACAAACATTTTACATTGTCACCATTTCAACCCATATGAGATATTTACTGATGGATATAGAGGTCATATTCAACGGACTTGTAGAAGTCTCTGTGAATTTATATTCTTTTCAGACAATTACCACTTACTCATAATTTACGACCTAATTTCTCGTGTTTACGTCTCGGTGAGTTGTGAATAGGAGTTACATAGACGCAGAATCTGTGTGGGGAAGTTTTATGAATGAAGAACATATTTACCGGCTAGATATTAGATATGTACAGAGAGCACCTTGATCGAATGAGAGGTGATCCAGCCATAGATCAGAAGTAAACTAGATACTCCAAGTCCTCTCATTCATTTTTATGAATGATCGTGAAAGAGGTGAGCAATATTTTGAATCATTAATTGATGGTGATTGTGAATGAGTACTTTTTATAGTGTTCGAAACTTCTCTGAGTTAAACTGGAGTCTAAAACTAAATTTCTCTATATCATAGTGAAATCTAACATACTGGAATCCAAAGTACACTGCGTTATATTTCCGCTTCTGTTTGCTTCATTTGATTTTGCCATATAAGCTGTTCCAGACAGTTGATTTCGAGTGGAGATGTTTTTGGAAATATTGAATTTTAGAGTTGAGGTCAGACAGTTTAGTAGTTAATATTTTGTCTGCATTGAATTTCATGTCTACATGAATTTTTTAGATGAATTAACTCGCGCATACTTTCAGAGAAATGTCAACTAAATCTATCATACCTAAATTGTAAAGAAATATCTGACTTGAGCACAGTTCTCTCTGGTCTACTCACATTCAGAGGATCAGCTAGTTGTGTGAAGAATGGATTCCAAACGTAACCTCCAGCGACACATCTTGTTGCCATGGTTTTGACTGTGGCATCAACTCCAACCGGATTTACATAAATTGCCCAGTTATGATCTCTTGTCTGGAAAAGAACGTTATACAGATGATGTAAAAGATTAGTTCAAGGGAAATTTTTAAGTAATTTCGAACCAAAAGTAAACTGGGAAAACTGTGTTGTAGTTAATTATCCTGAACAATTAATAGTGAACTCGACAAATACATAAAATATCACATGAACAGCTGTTGATGGTAACCCTAGGATGAAAATATCCTTGTTATCCCAACAAGAAACTTCAATTATTCAAATGAACAACACTGTAATATTTGGTTCGTGAATGTTTTTTTTTAATAATAATTGTTGCAAACATACCACATTCCTATCATTAACTCCTGGATGTCTCAGTTTTACTTCTATTGTTGTATCACTGGCACTGCCATCTTTGTGAATTAGTTGCCGCTGGAAAATTCAAAACTATACTTCTTGTTGATTTATTCAAATTTATGTCTCACCATTTTCATGTAACCAAATGCATGCCCATTAGGATTATGGAAGGACGCTATAGCACGCAGTTCTCTTGCTTCGGAAGGGCTGTATCCTCTCTCTATCGTAGAACATGATAATCTTCTGGAATTCTGAATACATATGTAGAAGAATATGTATGTATGTAGGTCAGACGAAAGAGAATCAGTTTCATCATCAGGAACTGCATCAATATTTCAGAGAAACAAAAAGAAACATATCACTGGTGGACGCATTTCATCATAATCACGTTTACCCCCACACGTCCAGGTAATGCCACTCTATTTTTCCTATCATTCACTCATTCATTTATATACACTGTTCTACAAAGAATTTCCAATAACAGAGCAAAACTGCACAATACTACACAATAATACCAACAATAGAAAAGAGCTCAGAACTAATACAGAAATCCGCCATGATCAGACTTAATTTTCGCAGCGCGTTCTGAAATTGTGATACCAGTTTGGATGGCCAGGTAGTCGAGATGGTCAAGCGACATCATAGTAATCATGAGGTCGTGGGTTCGATTCCTGGCTGGCCGTTGGATTTGGGTTCATTTATGCGCTGTACAATGTAAATAATAGAGTTCTACGTAGAACTATCCCAAATGCCACAGTGGTTTAGATTCCACTTGTATGAACTGTAGATCACAATGACAAAATGACAGTTAATGAATATTCGAAATGAGTAATCGCCATGAGACTATAGTATTAGAGAATTCAAGAAGATCCTTATTGGAAATGTAAAAAAAATCATTCGAACTGAATACTTATTATACTAAAAAGTGTGGTACGTGAACAGATGCAACAAAGGGTGGTCCTTTTAGATCAGTGGTCCCGAAATGTTGACGCAGTTTCTTTTCCTTTCAATCAGGAAACACAATATCTTTTCCTGGATGATATATATTTCTCTTCAGATTTTTTGTACAAAACTGAAATATTCTTACCTTCTTATGAAGGACGATAGATCTTGCTAATATACTTCTCGGACCGAACAAAGTCAGCAGGCTATCATTATAATGCGATTTGTATTCAGTTTTGTTCTCCAGAAAACCAAATTTTCCGCTCAAATCGCCGACTTCATACTGATCTGGCGTGCCATGGTAGGATCTGGGAGAAGAAGCTGGATCAACGTTCAGTGGATTCCAGAGGCCGTAAAGTGAAGTTTCTTCACAGGGGAATTGGAGGCTTTCTTCCACGGGCGTCTAGATGATGAGATAAATCGTAAAGGATCTCTTAGGTTTCGATATCAAGACTTTATTGAACGATAGAACTAATTCCGATAACGGAGTTTCCATCTTTCAGGGAGTAGATATTTTGTTGAATAGTAAGAAAAACCGCTGAACAAAAATTCATCACCAAGTATACCTGAGGTCTAATCTAAAGAATTGGTGTAGCACCATTTAGTCAATCTGACTATCAGTCACCATTTTCATAAAAACTCAAACTAAGTAGGTGTGTCAAATTTCATACATGAAATCTTCTTGCTGAAACGCGGTCGATAAAAACGTAAAAAACCTGATTAGGTGCTCATTGAAGATATTCAATCATCGCTCCAGGCAGATCCATTGAGATCTGTCCGTTGTCCTGAACAAAAACAAAAACTTCAAGCTTGTCCGTCTATTTTTCAGCACGTGTTCCTTCAGTAAAATCTGAATATCCATCAATCAAATATAGAAGAGTTTTTCCACGATATGATTTTGGCAATGCAAGTATAGCGGGAAGTTTCAAAAAGATGAAGAGTAGTTGAGGGAAGCCGAACCATCTACTCCTTCCCCTTCTGAGTGTGTGCAGAATAAAAAGCGATATCGACATAATCGACGGTTTCTATACTTCTTGTGCACAATGTTCGAATACTCACCAAATGAATACTATAATCGCTCACTCCTGACAAGCCATCTAACTCTACGTCAACATTCGTAATATCGTACTCGGTTTGTTGTAGAAACTCGATTTTTCCTTTCACATCCAAGTCAACGCCATTTGGGAACCAATCTCTAGCAACTGCTTTTCTACGATAGACTCCACCAATTCTGTGAATAAAAAAGTAGTCTGTAAATAGTGTCAGAGATGAATTAATATAATGGCTTGCAGAGAGTGTCGGGAAGGCTGAAATGTGTATCAACAGCCGCCATCAACAGTTTTCTAAACCAGAAAAGGAGTGCTACTAGAACATAATTTGAAAAGTATAATAGTCTGTACAAACTCATGTCTACAATTGACCTGCAAAATATTCCGGAAAATGAATTGAAGATTCTAGATACATGGAAGATCTACATGCTATAGCCTATGGAGCTGGGGTCGAGTACCCCGAAAAATTCAAAGGCACAATAGATCTGGATTAATCGAAGTACTTACATGGAACATGCTAATCGCTCTCCTCTCGCTTCAGGTCCATGATCGTCATACAGAACAAATGACGTACCCAGAATGCTATTATGCCCTGTGAGTGGTAGTAGTGGATCAGTCCATAATTTTCTCGAAATTTTATCGCTATCTGCTATTTTTCCAGAAATGTCTAGGGTACCTTGACGTTTAGACAGATCTCCTAACCTGCATAGTCCAATACTGCCCATACTGCATTCTTGGTTCGACTCATCGAAGTCGACCTAAAGAATACAAGATGTAAGCAATTATATTTCCTGAAATGATCTAATGAAGCATCACAAGCGGAATACGATTAATCTCTGCAATGCTATAGAAAACTTCCTCAAAATATGATTTCTTTTTCATACAGACTCCCTCTATATAATCCTCTGTAACACAATCTAATCCAATCTTAGGAGCAGCTTCTTTATCGAATCCTAGTTGAGGAATATGTGGATCATATAGGAAACATCATGAAACCTGGAGGAAAATTCACAGAAACTGACATGAGAACCTTAGATATATTTCTTCAGACCCATTTGCTGGACTCAATGAACATTCATATTATATTGGAAACTCGAAAAAATCTTAAAGGCAGAGAAATAACCATTTATGATAACAACAGAATATTCGAAGGTTGGTTACTCATCAACACAATCACTAGATTCCTAAAAAGTATTCTATCAAAACAATTCATCATATCTTCGGGTCATCTATTGATGAATCAGTATTAGAGTAAGTATTCGTCATTCCCAAAAATTATTATTCTTTTAGTACTTTCATTGGTGTATTGGTGTACCTATTATTGAAAATAGGCATTAATTTAACACAACCATTGTGACAATACAGAGTACTTTTCGAGGAAAAAAGTTGATTTTCAAACTGGTAAACTAACCTTATACGGATTGAAAACGGAACCAGAACTCAAACATCTTGCTGTCCAATTATAAAAATCTTTCCCAGGTGGTGTCTCATGGATGGCCCATCTGTGATCAGCAGAATTATTCAGAGCTGCTCCATCAGCGTGAACGAGATACTCTATCATCACCGTAGTATCAGCCCAAGGTTCATAATTGGCTTGTCTCATGAGCATTCTTCCAACTGTTGGATATCGAAAGATCACTTGTGCAGTGAAAATTTGTTTTTGGTACTCAAAATTCGACTCGAACAAATTGACGCTTCCACAAATCCATGGCTCTGAGATGATTTCAGACGTCGGATACTGAGTGTTTCTGAAAAAGTAGTGTGATAGAAAAAAATTAGGCACTTCTATTCACATCAGGAGCATGAAAGAAAATAATCTACGGATATATGGTAGATGCCGAGAACACTCACGCAAAGTTGAAAATGTGTTAGAGCAAGTATACGAACTTCCGCAAAACATCTTGCCATTGTGGAAAGTTATATTTGTAGTCAGCTGATTGATGATGAGTAGGTACTTTATGTATTATGTGACCGCTGGGATCGTAGGATCAGCTAGTGAACTTTTTAGAATGTTTCCCAGACTTCCTATGCAATGTCGATTTAAAGCAGAACAATATACGTTATTGTAATTTTTTTAATTTTTCGTAAATTTTGCCTAATATCATTCCAAATTATGTTGAAAATTGAGGGTCGTCGCACAAAACTGCACTCTTTTAGGCAAATCAGTAACTCTCATCAGGTGTTGTAGGAAATATATTATGAAAGGGTGGAAGATTTGTTTCAACAGAATGATTCATATTGAACTCGAGATTCCTGTTTGTAGAGCCACTTGTCTTAGCGATGTAATAGGAAAATCGACATTTTCATCATCGAAAACGGGTTTGCTTTAATGAATTTTTGCCTCAATAGTGCCATTTTTTTTTTCAATTGGACAGTTTCATAGAAAGTTCCCTGCTTTTTTTTTTGTTTGCCGCTTAATGAAATGATGTGGTTATATAACAATCAGAATCATAATCATCTAAAAACAATGACTTTTATCGACTCAATTTAATTTTTAGTGCTGTTTTTTGATAGAATCATTCATTGTCAGAATATCAACAAAGTCCACTGGAGTATATCCTCTTCTACAAGGAAACCACTCATAATTAAAAAAAGGACGCTTTCATATAGGAGAATTTGATTTAAACGTTTAGCAATGGAAGAATGGTAGTATCGCATATTGGTTATCATAGCATAATATATTTGATATTTTATGATTATTTGATTTCAGGTAGAGTAGATTAAAAGTAGATATATCTTGAAGGGAATATATTTTGTTCGATTCTGTCGGTACTTACTTATGAATAACCAGTGAGCGGTGAACAATAGAATATCTCCCTTGTAATGGAAGAAAGGTATCCCAATATTGGCCATTCAGCTCTTGACCACCACTTACTAGAACAGTCTCGTTGTTTCTCCCCAATAATTTTCCAGAAATATCTCCGATTGCATATTGATCTTGTGTTCCATATCCTTGAATTTGAAATGAGTCGAGTAAACGTTAACGATCCAAGAAACAAAAATATTGGAGAAATATTGGAGGAATCAGAGTTATCGCATTCGAACACGAAAAATTTCAGGTATAAATGTTATGGACACTGTGATTATTCAGGCATTATTCATGATATTTATAATTTGAAAATTTTATTTTTTCAAAACGAATATATGAATTGAAAAAATATGTGAATGAGTTATATTCGATGATATTCTTCCTCACGAAGATATAGAACATTGTCTAAGAGCTCAGATATATTCATTTTGAGGAAGGGTGGACTTTTGAGTCTCAAACTTCGATCATTCAAATGAAAAAATAGTTCAAATCATATTGAATTAAATTAAATCAATTTAAAAAATATTTCGATATCGTCGAAATGATCAGAAAATTCTGAATGATATTTATGATTGCTGAAAATATCATAAGCAGATGGTCTACGTGAATACTAGGTTTGAAACTTTGTTCAGTGATGATATTGTCATGATTGGAGGATTTTTTCTACACCCAGTATAATGATAGAGTTTTGAAACCGAAAATAGAATAAATTGAATTGAACAGATTGATTTAATCAATTGGATGGACTAACAATCATCTGATAAGAGATCAGAATGTGCTCACATTCGGCATTATTCTCAATCCTAAATGTTAATACATTCACTGCATGATTCCAAAGTGGAATGAAATTCAGGGTGTTCCATTCGAAATA
Organism: Gastrophysa polygoni; assembly: GCA_963576655.1. Taxonomy (NCBI): domain Eukaryota; kingdom Metazoa; phylum Arthropoda; class Insecta; order Coleoptera; family Chrysomelidae; genus Gastrophysa; species Gastrophysa polygoni. The sequence continues at coordinate 19,559,150 of OY755090.1, read as the reverse complement.
AGAAAGTTGGTATTGGCCACTGTCACTAACACACTCTATATATTTTTTTTTTGAAAAAAAATGCGTATTCAAAAATACAAATCGACGTGTCCAAGCGTTTTTCCCAACACACCCTCATTTATTTGTTGTCGAATTTATTCCATTTGGCTGTTCCACACTGTATAACCCTTGTGATTGGTAGGTAACTCCAATTATGGTACCTATACTATAATAAGTACTCACCGTTAGGTGGGACACTATTGATGTCGATGTTCAGTGGGTTGTAAACAAATTTCGTTGTCAAACATGCATTTTCATTTCGTCCTATAGACTTTGCAGGCTTGATAGGCAGCTCATGGATTTTATACCCAGATACGGTGGAACTGTAAACAATTCTGGTTTCCAGATCACCTCTGGCCGTTGTAAGGTTGAATCTGAGGAATGTTGGCTCAAATTTCGTGTGCTGTGTCATTTTGATATCGCCTATTATTCCACCCGATTGAATTATTACGCTGTAAATGAAATCAAATTTCGAGAAATTGAATAAGTCACAGTATCAGAGTCACAGAGTCAAGTATCAGAGAATCAGAATAATATATCTGTCTACGTCGTCACATAACTCAACTTGTTCTGAATAATATGAGTTTCTTCAGTAGTTCGATCCATATTTCACCCTGATTTCATGTATTGGGTGATTTATTCGAAGTGGCTTGTCCCTACCCTATCCCTCGCCCTATTCTATCAATTTATCACGAGTTGAAGATGAAATATTTGACAATTGGAAAGATCTCTAGCTAATAGAACTACATCACAAAAAAGCGATTGTTGACTACATCCAGTAGTGCGCTTTGACAGACCATGCAAGATAAATTCATGGATATTGTCACGAAAACGTATTTTCGAAATTTTATTCGGAATTTATCATAACTGTTTTCTCTATTCATGTTGATGAAATTCTCAAAAACAATTCATTTCTTGACTACAAATTGTCCTCGTTGGTGAAAATATATTCATTCAATTAATACTTTGAAAAAATTAACATAACCCATATAATAAGAGATCTCTCGATTTTTGATTCAGTGAGATGACGGATGCTGGTAGCAACATCTCCAACAAATTCTGTTCATCTGATGTATAAGTACTTTCCCTTAATATGTATCTTTTCAGTCGACCCAATGCCTCTTCAAGAATTCAAGTGATTGCATTTCATTGAATAATGAATTTTTATTGAACCCTAAAAAAATCCCAACCATACAGGGTGATTCATTAAGAATGTATGGGCAATCTCTGACCTACAGGCCTCTATGAGAGCGCTAGTCTATACTTGATGAATTCAAGAAACATTGCGTGAGTACAGGAAGAGAAATAGAATGAAGACCTTCAAATTAGTTACCGTACTAACAGTCTAGGTGAATCATTAGACAAGGTAATACAGTAATCTTATTCTCACCGTGCGTTGATGGGATGATCGTAACGAATCTTGGCACAACCTAGAAAAATATTCTCGTGTTTATTCTCGAAGAGAACTAGGTACAACCTCCTTTGAGGCCCAGTTAGATCACTAGGCAGCAAAACCAATATCTCATCCCTGAACAGAGTTTTGGATCTGTATCTGTTGTAATCAGTTGAAACCTAAAATGCACGTCAATCATTATAGAATATCAAATTGTCGACGCGAATTGTAACTAAGATACTTTGAGAAGCAGATAGTTCTGAGATTTCTGAGAATGAAATAGCATTTCATGGTGAACTTGGTGAAGAGAGATATGTTTCGAATATTAATTTAGCAAAGCAAGCAACACAATGGAATTGATAAAATTTCGTTCACTTATTATACGGTTTATTCGATTATCGACTTTTGTTGAGACTAGTCAGGAATTTTGGAAATTGTATATTGTATAAAAATTCAGAAATTTGACAAAACAAAATGTATTGTAGTAAACAACAATATGGAAAACTGGCACTGTGAAATTTCTAATTGTGATATCTGGATTGGATCAGATATATTTATCCCTCAAAAATGCAAAGAACTATTTGATTTCATTGAAATACCAGTCATCGAAATTCGAAATTATCGTTCGGATAGTTTGAGTTTACTTTCAGACCGAATGATGCCTTAATATATTATGTTTTCATATGAAAACGTCACATAATCATGAGTCATAAAATATGATATACAGGTACAGATAATTACCTTAATCTTGCCAAGCCTCGAGTCTATATCTCCAAGAGATCTCCCATTGCCCTGACCATCCGGATCAAAAACTAGCTGAAGGATATCGCAATTATCCTCTTGCCTGTCTTTGTCATTCTCCAGGATATCCGTGACATATATCTTCCAGAAATGCTGCGTATATGGCGTAGTCTTGTTGTGGCCTTCTTTGTCATGAACATGGTACAAATCGGAAGTTATCAGTATATCACTGTGGTCATCTCCGTCAGAAAACCATCGGAAATATACATTGCCAGCAATAGGAGTGTTGAAGCGTGCTATAGCAGTTTTTTCTTTGGATTTATCCATCACACTGATAGAAGCACATATGGATCGTTTGGTATCGAGATTTTTGAGCAGTAGAGATTTTCCATAGAGTCCTAGTGGACCAGTTATTTGTAAATCTTTGGTTATAAAATCACTTGTCTGATTATCAGGAATGATGAGGTAACCGAACGAATCGTCCAAACTGACTTGTTCTCTTCCAAGTTTCGATGCATCACAGCGGTTTTCTATTTCGGAGTAATCGACCGGGAACTCGGTAACGAACCAAGACCACACTTGGTTCGGGTACTCTAGGGTGGTTGTGAGATCGGTAGTGATTCTGATAGAGTCATCTGTCTCGGTGAACGTGATGGTTCCATGGAGGCCATGACCTGATATAAAGCTTCTGAGTCCAAAAGAGGTACCCCGATGTAAACCTAGAACAACATAATATCGATAATATGCATGTCGAGAGTATTCAAGAGGTCTGGCCTCATTTTGGTTTTGTTTTCAGCCGTATCCTCTTCCGAAACCTCCTCTTGTAAGGATTTTTCTTTTTCTCTTTGCATAGCTATATATTTAAGCCTATATACAAGGGTGCAACAAAGTTAACTATTTCACAGGGTTCGTGAGTATTTATGCAGGAAGGTGGATGGTGGTTGTAGACATCAAGCCACTATCCCAGAATACATACTTTTACAAAAACAGAATTTTCTCTGTATGTAGAGATTTGTACTAACATGAACCGAGACACTTCTGAACTTTGGCCATCGACTGCGGACTATCTGTTGTGAACTCTTTCTCTCAACTGTCTTCAGGGACCTTTGTTTCTGAACAGTCTTTAGGGAACTCTGTCTCTGAATTGGCTCAGAATGTCGATTTTTTCATATCTCCAATCGAATCTCCAAATTTTTCTTATGAAAAATTTGGAGATTCGATTCCTCGGTAGGTTATTGTTATCTTAATTCATTTTGATAAACAATACGAAATGATTTGTCATATTGAAATTTCTTAGCATAAATTGAATAATTGATCTTCAGTTATGAAATGATGTTGGAAATTCTCGCATATACCTAGTCATCCAAAGTTGAAGGGTGGTGTTTCGATTTATCGGAATACCTAATCCATTTTCTTGATAAATTCATGATTTCCATATGAATATATACATTCTGAATCAATACTCAGAAATGAGTATTTTTCATTACAGTAGGTGTATACATTTTCTCATTTTCATAGAAATATCAATGGCTACACAATGTTCAAACAATTCCTGGATTATAAAATATATTAGAAATTTGGCATCATTACACTCTGTCTTCGCCCATTAATATCAGAATAAAAAAAAATCGCTCACCTAATATAAATACAAAACAAATATTCAGCCACCTGATTGACATTTTTGACTCCAGCTTCGAGGTAGGTAAACACTGAACTATCACATCGCGAATTTATCACAATATTTTCAAAAGTTTCGATACAACACACTTGAAAGAGTTCAACAGACACACAAGACAGAACCCAACTTCTAATATAAATCAACAGTTGATAGGCGTATTGGGTACATATGGCCAACTAGTCCGTCAATAGAAAGAAACATTATGAGGAAATTGCTAACGTGATTCATTGACAATTATACTGCGAAGAATGACCACCTCCAACGGGTATACCTGCTCTCGAGCAACCCAAAGAATCGTACTTACCTGTTGTATTGAGTCTTGATGTCGAATAATGAAACGGAATAGAAAGGCGAAAGTATGCCGAGACAGGACCGGGTTTGATAGAATCAAGTTTCCAACAACGATCTTTTTTCGTTTCGTTCCCAAAATGGCTTTGTACCTTATTACTATTAGTACCTAAGTATTATGAGTTTATATAGGGAGTATTCTGCGTTCTAATTTTGATTAATATGAAAATTAATTTCGTTATTTTCGATGGAAAGTTGTATTCTTTATCTTCTTCTTCAGATTCCTTATGCTATTCATAACCTTCCCATACAATACAGGACCACCAAATCATGTCGGCATACAGGGTGTGACTTAAATGATGTCATTAAATTTCAGGAGGTGATTTCTTGTCATATTTCACGAAAGAAAGTTCATATAAACGTGTGTTCTATAAAATAATATTAATATCTCAAGTGTTCAAGCCGATTTTGATGAAATTAGGTATGTTTGTTAGCAGCAACAAGGGGCTTCTTTTCATGAAACTAGTTCACGAATTATTTATGAGAAACCGATTTTTCATCATACTTTGGGAACCCCATTACTCGAAAACGGAGCAAGTTAGGACACACGTTTATATGGACTTTTTTTCATGAAATATGACAAGGAATCACTACCTAACATCAATGACATCATTTAAGGTACACCCTGTATAGATACTTGGACTACTTTTTTATTTAGATACTTGGACTACATGTATACTATGATGACCATGGTATAACCAACCATGCTGTTGTCCTAAGAAAATCCATTGGACTGTCATGGTATATCCTTTCCTAGTCATTTCGTATTAAGTAATAAGTTTTAAGTCGTTAATAAAGAGAAAGATAACATTTATGCAGGAATCATTAAGTACTGTCATGAGATAAGGATGACTTTTCTCATCGATCAATTTTGAGTGACAGCTGATGTTGTGTGAAAATTGCACGAATCGCAAAATTCGAAATTTTACACGCATGCGCAATACAAACAGTTTTTAGTTTTAGTCGTAAGAGTTAGAAGTTTGCCAACTTTCTTGTGACTCAAATCTTACGACTTAAAACTTAAAACTAAAGAGAAGTGTATAAGTGCGAATATTGAAAACCAATGATTGAACTTATTACTTGAAACTTACGACTCAAAACTTATGACTCAAAATTGTTGCGTAAATCCACCAATAGTCTGTTTGTTGTTCATTATATTTGATATTATGAGATTATTTCCTTTCTTGTTCTTTTCTAATCCAAAATATGTGCTATATCTATCTTGTTTTTTTTTTAAATTTCACGCCTTTTCAATGACATGACATGACTAGTTAATAAAAGATAAGATAAGATAAGTCTAATGCTCTTCAAAACATTTAAATATTCGAATCGAATACTTTTATATCACAAAAGTTCTACACAGAATGCGATTCATATTTCAAAGAAGAAACTTGTGCCATCGAGATAAAATTATTCGACTTTATATCTTTATTTATATGAATGATGATATAACAGTTCCAAAAAGAAATAAATAAAAAGATGAAATATGAAATAGACGATTTGTTTATGTCTCAGCATATCGACGGTAATTATATACAAATACAAATTTAGTAGCCTCAAAGAGACGAATATATTCTTTTAATGACTTCATGCTGCTTCGCCTTCTCCTTCTTCGGCAGCAGAAGTAAGAAGGGTGATGAGAGCCTGGGTGTCGATTCTTCCATTATCGTCAATATCCATGGCATCGAAAGCGTCATCGACTTCTTTGGCTGAGAATTTTTCTCCCCAGGTCATGAGGGCATGACGGAATCTGAAAGAAGAACAATGATGTCATCCGAATATTTCAGTCATGTTTCTTATACATAAGAAAGTAATATGTACCAGGTGATTGAAGTAATTGAATCAGATTTTTCATAAATATTAGAAAATATCAGGAATTCCATGATACCAGTTACAGGATAATGATACATACAGGATTCTTCTACAGAATACACGTATTTCTACTATAATTCTACTATAAATTTACAATCGCCTTGACACAGTTCTTGAAAAAGTTCTTGAAAATTTACGTTAGGCTAAGGTACAAAAACATATGGTCCGTCTCCTTTTGGGATAAAAAAATGAACGCGATTCGATCTCTTGTTGATACTTGGGAGATGTTAATTGTTGTTAATTTGTTATTTGAAATCGAATACAGCTGGTAGAATTGAAATTGACATAACATATGATGGTGGTAGTAAGGAAGCTACGGTTACCTTTTTCAAGCAGAAATGCTAGAATTCAGGGTTTTTAATTTCTCTACAAACAATGATCAGCTTTGATTGAGAGAGTTATTGACTGAAAATTATGATTTAAAATATGAAAGCCTTACATTGGGAAATTCACATTTCATTAGTTCTTCAATGGGTTTTCGCTCAATACTTGAAATACAAGTTCGTCATTTCCTCAGGACGATTCTGTGATAGTTATTTTTGTTCATACGATGTGAAATTCGAAACATTTCCTGACCGAGAATTCTGAACGAATTCGTATACCGATCAACCTCTCATATATTCCCTCTGTTAGAATATTACTAAATAATTCATCTATCATCCCTTCAAAACCGAAGAACCTATCACTCGATAATTTTTATTTATGAAATAGTGAACAATCTGATTGACTGTTTCAAAGTCACCAGTTGTTGCGATGGGGAAACTATACAACCAACTCTGTACAAATCTCGACATATACTATGAACCTATTGGTCAAGTTAAGAACCATACAAAGGAACCAACGCAAGCCAAAATATAGGATCCCAATCTGAAAGCCAGCTTATTATTACTACTGGAATAACAGTTTAATTATGTCTTAGCTTAAAAATGTTTTGTTCGTATTCTATTTTTTTCATTCAATAAAATTGAATTGTATATATATTTAATGGTAACTAAATATGATATTGTGACTTATTGCCAATGATATTTATATATTATGTCTTGATTGAAATACACAAAAAGCAATCAACCTTGACAAAACAATATCATATTCACAAATATAATACACGTAACTCTCACCACATACGTCTTGAACGATTTCGTCTTCACCTATCCAGGAAAAATTCCCTAGATTTTTCTCTATTCAATATCCTTCCTCAAGATTTTAAAGAGCTCAGTCTGAACGCTTTCAAGAGAAAATTGAAAAAATATTTGCTTAGGCATTGCTTCTATTCTGTAGATGAATTCAGAACTCATTTTTGTACTAATAAACATCTCACTACTTCCATTTGATTAAAAAGGTTAATATATTTATATGATTATACAAATTTTTTGTGTCTAAGTTTATTGATGTCGTTGTTGATGTTGCGTCGTTTTTTTTTTGTTGTTTTACAGATTGTACACTATTTACGTTACTTTTACATTTAGAAGTAATTCAAATATGACTTGCTACAAACATTATATTATGTAACGTAGTTAAATAAAAATTCTATGTCCTGTTATTGGGATTCATTCCTGTAGACATTGAACACTTTTTTCATCACTAACCTCTCTCCATCGATGGTACCGCCTTCGTCGAAGCTTTTGAAGGCTGCAACGACAACGTCATCATCATCAGTACCACCAGAGTCGGCCATACGGGTACCGAAGAGTCCCAACAACTGCGTGAAGTTGATTGGTCCAGGAGCTTCGTTGATCATCTCGTCGAGCTCCTTCTCGTTGGAGAGTTTACCGACAGCGTCGAAGGTTGCCCTCAGATCGCTCTTGGTGATGATGCCTGAAGATGTCGAGGATATGCATCAAACAACGAGTGTTTACATGAGTAATGAGTGGCATATGCATGGAAGTCTAGTCTATGATAATGGCAAAAGTTCTCAAGAATGAACATTTTGAATTGAGCAGCAAATGCATAATATTCATTGAACACCACAAGAAGGTTTTACTTTGTTCACTATCAGATCTATCAGATCACCCTTCATGGTATGAATTGAACTAATAATAATAAAATGCGTGCCTTGTTCATAGCATATTGTAGAGAGGACACAAATAGTTATGTTGGAAGCTGTCAAATCTGATCCGTCAAGGGTTACAATGGGAGTTCCTCAGGGATCAATCCTGGGTCCGTTATTTTTCGTTACATTCATGAATGATATCATATACTCTTGCACATCTCCAAATAAAATGATCATCTATGCTGATGATACAAACCAACTTGTAGCCGAAAATGATTTAGAAACATCTGTGAATAAAGCTAATGTATGTGCCCATCAGGAATTCCTTGATTGGTGTAATTCAAACGGCTTATTGATCAATACATTCAAAACGCAGTATATGTTGTTCTTACCAAAAAATGTCAGTTACGATTATAATCAATATTCAGTAATCAGTACCAAACGAGTATTTGAAACTAAATTTTTAGGTATTACAGTGGATCAAAAGCTAACATGGGAATCGCATGTAAATAACATTGTATCAAGACTAAGTAGTGTTTGCTTTGTAATTAGACAGCTGAAGAATACAGTATCTCTGCATGTGCTCAAAATGGCCTATCATGGGTTAGTGCAATCTGTGTTAATCTATGGTCTGATTTTCTGGGGAAACTCCAGTCATGCCTCTAGGGCTTTTACCATGCAAAAAAAGATAGTCAGATGCCTGGTGGGTGCCCATACTCGTCAAAGCTGTCGACAAATCTTTATTGACCTATCACTTCTCACCATCCCATGTCTATACATATTTTTATTGATACTGAACATAAAAAAGGAAGAATCAAATCTGTTAAGAAACAATATGGTTCATAACTATAATACCCGTCGAAGAAATGATCTTCACATGCCATTTTCACGACTTGGTGTCTCACAAAATTCACACTTTCACCAAGGTGTAATATGCTACAACCGTGCTATTGGTATTCTTAGAAATACTAGCAATTTTATTTTGTTTAAATCAAGACTTCTTAATTATTTGAGTGCTAATGCTTTTTATTCAGTGAACGAATTCTTGGATTGTTAACACCGTGAGGTGACTAATTGTGAATGTAATTTTAAATGTCTTGTTTTATTTTATTTTTATATTGTCATTAGGCCATGTGTATGTCTGATTCCTGTTTGACTAGTCTGATAAGTTTTGTACTATCCATGTGTAAAACTTTAATGATGAATAAATTATCTTATCTTATCTTATAGTTTTCTTCTGTACTGCTATCATTGAGTTCTATTTCAATTGCTATCAGTGAAGTCTTTGCACCTGTAAAAGTATGCCTGCAGTTTTAATAGAAGTTTCGAAAAAAGATTATGACTTCTTCGAATGGCAAAGTTAAAAAAATTGCAATGTTATTTTTGAGTGATCTCCCTCATCTGGTATTAGTTGCACGCGAAAATATCGACTAACGCACCGTCTTTGTCGTGGTCCATCAGCTGGAAGGCCTCTTTGAATTCCGCTACTTGAGACTGGGAGAACATGGAGAAGACGTTGGAGCCGGATCTCTTCGCTTTCTTTGACGAACTCTTCGAAGAGGTCCTGGTCTCGGCGGCGGGTGCGGCGGCAGGAGCATCACCGGTGTCTTCCTTCTTCTTCTTCTTGATCTTCTTCTCTTTGTCTGCCTGAGATAAGATTGAAATTGACTCATTAGACTATAGATGCAAGAACAGGGTGACCGGGAGAGTCAATTATCTTGTTTCGAAAACGTTACGCGATTATATCATTTGTATCATTCAACTTGAATACGATACCCTATCGATATGAATGGATTCTCGGGGTTGTTCTTGATATTCTAAGTATACTATGCTGATATTCGCTACGTCTCTTTCTTATGGTCGTTTCATTTCCTCTCTCTAAGATCGATCTAGTAGAGAATATATTATATCATATCTTTGACATTGCCAAATATTCATCCAGAAACGACTGCATTTCAAAGGTATTTTTCTAGCATGAAATTATTCTTCTTCAACAAAAATGTTTCTTTTGCTAGGTTATAAAATGAGATACCCTATACAGGGTATATCTTCATGAGTGAACGCGATGTATTATTGTATAGAGTACCGAAAGAAGCAAGTTCTTCAAAATTTGTCGAGACGTTGAAGAAACATTGAGAATCCAACTAAAATATTCCGGTTTCTGTAATATTATCAAGCCGATCGACCCGTGTGCAGAGGGCCTTATTCCTGCATTCTTGTCATAGGTAAACCTCATCAGTCATTCCATAATCGATCAGTTATAACTTTGAACATTTCCTTCCTAATTGCTTCCTCTTTCCTTCCTAATTTCCTTCTTGAATTTCCCATAGCTTGCTCTTTGAATTGAGTTGAAGGAAATTCATGAAACAACTATACTTTCTCGTGATGAAATAGGTCACGCGATATATTTATTTTTGGCATCCTACCAAATACAGCAAACGATATCGAATCAGTTCAAAAATAGAACCAGACGGAATTCCTTTGACGCAATGGTCGCCATTATAATCACGTCCAAAATTCTTCCGAAAACAAGTATCATCAGCTAGCTACCAAAGGGGTTATTCGAATATTGATGATGAGAAAAATGAAATAAATCAAAGTAGTATCGTTCTGGCCATGTATAAACCAAATATCATTGAGTCTACCTGACGAACTAACATGAGCTTGATGAGGTTTACGAATTTCAATTGATGATGAAACAAAGCAAGATTTCACTATTTTAGAAATGTATTTGTTCCGCTATTATTGTCCAAGTATCACTACAAAATACACCAGGGCGGCACACTTTCACAGTATCGTCGCATTTGACAAGTCCTGTCCGTAGATTAATATTCTTGTTTTCAACTTCAACTTTGATTTTTCAATAACACATATTATAAACTCGACAATTTCAAATATGGTTGATCTATATGATAGTGCTTTTTGGAACTTTGAATTTGATTTGAATGATTTATTTTGGAAAATCAAGAACAAATGGGTGTAAAAGTTTAGAATTTAGTATTCCGAAATAAATTGGTTATTATGAAAATGTTGCAATCGTCTTTGTTTCATAGAGGAACGTATATTTCATTGTAATCCATTATGTATCTCCCGAATGTTGCATGATATTATGTGATTTTTCATACTTTGTTGTTGAATTTTCACAGGGTGATTGATTGAAACCGTTGGTAAGACGTTTCTGAAGAATCAGGCAATAGGATGAAATGACTAAAGGACAATATAGGTATTTACGTTTTCGGTTCAGTCTTTTGAAATATAATCAGATATTTGCAAAGTTTGCAAATTGATATTGTTTTTACTTTATTATTATGCATTCGCGAATTGAGGCTGGTCATCACAAAATTTCGTCGTATTCGTAATAACCGTCTTCCACTTATGGCTACCAAGTGTACAAACAAAAATGCAGAAATCAGTACTCATCACATGGAATATAGTCCTGGAGGTGGGTAACAATCACTGTGCACATTCACGATTCTCTTGATGATTTCACAACTTACCATTTCGTTGTAGATGTTAGATTCTCCAAGTAACACCCGCGACTGGGAGACTTGAGTTGGCTGGGATTCTTAAATAACTTCGGTAGTCGGTTTTCCGACGCTAACGAACGATATTGTGCTCTCACCTTATTAAGCTTTTTCTTATAATAGGTCGATGCGGTGGCAAGTTGAAACACTAGAGTACTAGAGCAATAGGAATCTAGATAATCAATCAATCAATCGAAATATTGAATATTGAACACGTCATGATTTTTGTGAACTACAAAAGAGGTTTTTTTTCAGTTTATTCTAGTCTACCTCAAGTATTTCAATTGAATATAGCCATAATGTCATACAGACCGTTTTTCGAGCTCCACCATGCTTATCTTGGTTATTACAAGAGGTAGGAGGTCAGTAAAGTTACGCATTCCAATGCTGAACAATAATCTGAAAGAAAATTTGATGTTTCTTTCCAAGTTTTCGAATTATCAGAAAAAAACGGAAATTTGCAATTTCCGTTAAACAATAAACAATATGATCACCTGTACTTCCTGTGGATTAAAAATTTTAATGTCTTCAAATAGAAATTTACAGGCTGCTACATGTCTTCTGTGTCACCCAGTACAATTCTATATAATGGTATAGTACATGCTCAAATGAGACGTGAGTAATTTTCATATAGGTCGATCGCGATTTTATCCACGATGTTCTTTTTTGGTACAGAAGCTATATGTTTATGACTAAATGATTGCGGATTATATCTGGGTGGTCTCTCGCAAAAAATCAACATTCCTGTTCTCAGAAATGCAATGATCAATGATACTCAAATGATGTTCACTCTGTGATTTCAATATTTCACATAAAGTTGTATCAGTTTGTTTGAACTGGTCGTGCATGATATTTCATGAAAGTCACACTCATTGAATTTGTCATGATAATCTCACTATTTATTTATTTGATAGTTCAAGGAATGCACTATCATGCTATCGATATCGAATCATTCTGGTACTGAAGTATGAAGAAATGAACACACACTACAATGTATTATTATTTTCAATACAGAAATCAAGTTCACAAATGTCAAAGTCGAAGTGATTTTTGTCAAACATTTTCGGAAGCTTTTCAAAAAATCTTTCCAGAAGAAATTCAAAATTTTAGTATAAAAGATGGCACAAAAAATAGTTATTCCGAAAGGGACTATCAACCCAGGTGAAACAACAGTCATAGAAATTCCCGAGGACCTTCAAGGCTCCAGTGTGGTGATAGCCAAGCCTAATGATACCTCTTTCGATATCAGACAAAGCTTTTTAGACGGATCAGATGCAGATTTTGTAAGTGAACACAGATCAATTCATTTCGCGATACGAAATTGAAAATTCATGTAGATATTTATTTATTTAACAGCTCAAGCTTGTTATTGTGAGTGTTTGCTGACTTCAGTATTCTGTTAAGGGATTCGTTTTGCCATAATTTGTTCTACAAAATGGGATCTTGAAAATGTCACTATTTCTACTTCTTCTAGCAGTCTATGTCAGTCTATGTGACTTTTGTCTTGTTATTGATGCGTAGGACACGCTTATATCGTGAAAGAGCGTTCATCAGTAGTTTATTTAGGTATCCACCGTAAATGGATATCTTCTAAAGAATTTTGAGGTACCTATTCTGGTGTTTCAGTTGGCAACGTGTACCAACCTACGGAGAATCCGAAAATTGAATAATATACAGGGTATTCCATTGAAAAAATATCAACTTTGATGAATTTTGTGTTTTTGGCACACCCTGTACAACATGGGAATATTTTCAAAAAGTAGCACTAATAGGTCCTTATCAACCCGAGAGAAAAACTCTCAAGATATCAAATGCTTTAGCCATTATCCATCGTGTCGAATAAGATGAAAAACTCTGCTAATAAGACTGCTCCTAAACCTAATACTCACTTAGGCTACATAGGGAAGTATTAAATTAATGAAAACTGTCTGAATCCACTTTTGATACCCTGAAATGAGCAAAGGTGAGCAGAAATACCTTGTATTTTATTTCATGTTCAGAAACTTCTTTCAAAATACTTTTACTTATGTTGAACATTCTCTATACCTGAATGAGTTATTGACTTATTTCGATTTTAAAGAATGAAAACTACATTCATTTTTCTAAAATTTTCTTTCCTCGTTCCAAAAACATAAAAATATAGAATAATAGAAAATAGAAAACATTCGCTCATGATGTTCTGGGATCTTCTCTCCTCGTTCCTAAAGAATAAAGTAGAAGTTATTTACAATCATTCCAATATATATTTTGTAGTAAGGACAGGTTTGTTGCGCTTGAAATTGAACCTTCAGATACCTGAATAAGAGAGGAAATCTCTATTTATTTTCCACTTGTGAATAATACAAGGTGACGATTACATTTTTCACATGAAAGTGGTCATACCTTTGAAAGAACTCTGTGGAACGTATGAGAACCCTATTTTGCAAGAAGGAGGGAGGGCAATTAGCAAAACTGAAATAAATAATATATAGGGTGTTCCATCGAAAACAATATAACTTTGATATCCTGTGACTTTATGAAACATCATGCGTATTGAACTCAACTCATTTTTTCAAGTTTCCGACAGACAACGGAGGTATCCGATATAATTCGATCTTTTTGTGTGTTTGAATCATTCTATTCATGAAAAAGTTCACATAATCTTCGATCTAGTTGTTTGTAAGAAAAATAACTGTAATTTTCTCGAAATGAAATTGTAAACGTTAAATGACAAATTACTACCTACTAATATGGACCAAACCATTATTTTTATTGTTCATAATTTCGTAAAGGAAAAATAAATGAGCAATTTTCCTACGGTTTACGAGACTATTGATTTTATAGAACATCAGATTATTCTGATACGAATCGTAAATCAGTTTCCAATAAATTTGTATCCTATAAATCAGCAACCCTCTCGAGACGATAGCATGAAATAGTTTATGCATGGCTTCTCACTAATGAATTATAGATATAAGATGATGAAATATTCAGCAGAGGTGTACTATTTTGTAATCTTCATAATGAACCCTAAGGATTTCGTTGAAATATTATTAATATGGACAAAATTTAATTTTCACAACAGGTAAGGTTACACCTCTGAAATGGTGATTAAAATTCGAATTCACAATTTTCCTTGAGAATGGTTCATCATTTTTTACATTCACTTCCGGCTGATTCATGGAGTAATAATGGCTCAAACAGTCCGAGTCTGCTTGACCCATGCCTTCATCTAACTTGTAAAGTGTCAGATCATCAGCAAAGAGAACACATTTACTATGCTCGAAACATTCACTGATGTCATTAATTCATAATATCCAATCATTGCAGGGCCTCTCAGACTCTGTTATGAGGAAGGCGAGGAACAAATTTCCCAATTTATTTGAAAGCCCAGCACACGAAAAAAAATGGATGCCCTATGCTAAACAACCAGACGAACGGACGCCTCCTCACTATGAAGGAGAATACGACTCGCAACTCATGGGCAATGCTTCTTGGGGCAGTCAACCAAGAAATGACGCTGTTAGAACCCCAATAAAAAAACCACGTGGTTGCCTCCCAAGTGAGTGATCGTCGACACTGACTCGATCGATAGGTGGCTTTTTTTTTCATTTTCTAAGTTGAACCAAAACAAACATGGGGGTGCAATTTGAAAAGCAAAAGTCAAGAGTGGTTTCTCGGGGGTTGTTTGCTATGCTGCATGAACGAGTTTATTGTCTCCTACGACAATTATTTTTTTCCAATTTTCTTTTCTGCAAATAACTGAAATATCTGCTAGCCTTGAAGCTCTACTGTACTCAATTATTTTTCTTTCAGTGCTGCCATACCCAAAGGACTTCTCCCCAGATTATAGATCATCACCGTACAACCGTGATCGGGTTTGGACTGCGAAGGACTATTTATATGTAAGATATCAGGAATGGGGGTGTACGCACACGAATTTCCAACTAAAACCAACTTTGTAACGATGTTCTCATCTAAAAACATCTTGCAACGGCATGAATCGTTCTCCAAGTTGAGGCACATGCTTTAATTCCAATTATTTCAAATTACAGCCCTATCCAAAAACCCATTCAAACTCTTGTCATAGCTTCGTGACGTTTCTAGTCAGCCGTGTTCATACAAGAGTAATTGAGTGGTTAATCTATCATCAAAGATGGCAGACTAGATATTTTTTCTGCACTAGCTTGCTGAGAAACTAATACAATGTCACATTCAATCCAAAATACGGGGGTCTGTCTAATTGTTATACCTACTATATAAGGGGCACATGAGAACACGAATAACTCTGAAAAAAATTCGAATAAATAACAAAACGTTACGAAATGTATTTTTCCAGAAATTTTATATGACGGGGTTTTCTGAAGTTATCATATCATAATATGGTGGGCTTGCACAGAACATAAACTCCTTGAGTATTCAACTGATGAGTGTAAATCAGGGATAAAATGCAGAGACGTACTGTCGACCATGCCGTTGTGTACCTTGGCTCAAAGCTCTTCGCTGCTGATCAAGCATACGTAGCCTTGAGTAGGGTCTGATTATTAAAGAATCAGACTACTAAATTGACAAGGCAAACGACCATGTAACAACGACGTATTAAATGAAATGCACAGACTTAGAAACATTCCCAAACATAATTAAAAATTAAAAAATAAATTAATGTTGAATACATTTTTCCAAAACAAGCTTATATTTGAGTGCGAAATTTACCTGTGCACTAATTAGTCTTGCTTGGCATACTATTTATAAGAAATTCTATGAAACAAAATGTTTCCTATAAAATATGCGAATCTCGCGACAAGCTTTGGTTCTTCCTCTTTCCAACTAACTCATTATTCAATTTGTATTCAAACCACATCACAGATAGTTCGGATTTGACTAGATCTTCGAAATGACACGAGAAACATCCACCTAGCATACGCAGAACTTTGAAATTTCCAAGCGTTACAGAAATTGCTATCTCAATCTCGAAAATATTCATTCATAACAAAGAATAACATTTATTATGCAAGGGGAATATGTGAAGGAGTTGAACTGACATAGATGATTGTATTCCAGAATGAAGATTCCTTCATGGAGAAAATCAACAGAAGGCAACCTGAAATACCTCTTCATGGTCCGGGTCTCGTAGGACCTGATAGGTATCCAGAAATTAATTATCCAGAAGAAGCCGGTGCCGGCGAAAAGTATGTAGTAAATATAGTTTGTAGCTTTCAGCGTCGAGTGTCTAGTTTCAAGTTACCAATCCTAATACACAGTGAGCATCATCCCCTATCAAAATTCTCTCGATGGGAAAATCGTCAAGACACGTCGATTTTTACTATTAAAATTTGAACCGGGTGTACCACTATTGAAACTATTTGCCGCACGGGTTTCGGAAAAAATATTTATGATGAAAGTGGCCAAGAGAAATGTCTGGAAATTATTTTCAAGTTTCCAGGACGGCCGCTAGAGTTCGTAATTGCATTAGCCAGTTTAAAAAACGGGTTTTCATGACAATTTGATATATTAAGACATAACACAAACAAAAACACTTTTTTCATGATCTCGATGATTTCCAATCATTTCGATCCGGAGAAAATTGCGCTAACTCTTTGAATAAAACCTTTGGTGTAATGGAATTCAACGAACTTGTTCTCATTATGAAGAGTTTTTCCAGCTCTTCCAGATGAATCACAAATCGAGTCGATTCAAATCCCGTGGTGGCCGCTAGATGGCACCGTTTGAAAAAACAGACAATTTTCCATTATTTTTCAAATGGAACTATATATGTTTATATATTTATAAAAGGGGCTGGATTTTTCATCCAGTAGCTGAACGGTAAAAATCGAACCCAATCCTGTAAAATACTCCTTAGGCAACCTGTTTCTTCAAGAACAACAATACAGTTTGTGGAAATGCATACAATACCAAAAGCACATGAGGTGTCATCAATATGCAATAAGTGTATTATAGCAAGAACCAAATAAGAAAGATCGATTTATGATTTTTTTTAATGGGGTTTGTCACAGCACATATAACCCCTTGCAAGAAAAATAACAATAGAAATTCGTCTGCTAACGCATGAAGAGAATGTGAAATATAGATAAAGCGTGATAAAATGATGAGGAGCATAATGACTATTGAAAATGTTTCCAAAAAAGTTATTCAAATCAACACTTCAGGCTAAAAATATATTCGATGTTTCGAAACTAACGAGCTAATTATTGGCCCCTTCCACCAATCTTGGCCACCACCTCAATTGTTTGGATCTTTGGAGATTACAGTTTTCCATCCCGTTTCCATCGATCATCATCAGCAGAAAGAACTCATACCAAAATTTGGTGACGGTGTCATAGATTCTAAGGGAAATGTTGCGAAAAATGGAAACCAACATGGAAGCTAGTCAAACTGAAGATAGTGGAAAACCGGCCGTGATAGAACTACAGAAATACCATATTGCTTCATTGGGCTCGAGGTTGTGCTATACAGGGTTCATTTGCACTATGAGACGTTTCTGGTGAATTAACCGACAATCATTCTGAAAATATTTCCGGTATATAGGTATATTGTTCTAGATTTTTCGGAGCCACACTTTTCGTTATTTATGCAGTATATTTCCACTGCTTGATTATTACACGCCACACATAACTCATCTACACTAAATCTATACACAAAGGGCATACAAGATCTACGACTCATTCTACTCTCTGGTTGATTATGCCAAAGATTATGAAGAAAGTTGATAGATCATATTGTTTCACAGTCCGCTACTTCTCGGCGCCTCGCAGGTGTCCGATGCAGGTTTCTCTACCGCTGTCCATGAGAAAATGCAGGCCCTAGATCAAACCGAATATGTCGAGCAGTGGCAGATTCTTGCCGATCTCCGTATGTACCAGCATACGAGAAGGAAACTGATCTACGATATATGCAATATGGGAACCGGAAGCGTGACGTCCAAGTCAAAAAGTGAGTGTTTTCATTCCATCGATCAGTGCCAAGATCTATTAGTTTATATTATTTTATTTTTTTTATTATTCCTCGAACATTATAGGTTACCGTTTCGTGTTGTCAACAGATAGCCATTGTATCTCGACTTTATTCTACTACTTCTAGAACTGAACACGATATTTTCTCCGATTCGAGAATAATAAACCTACCATTTTGTTTCAGTGAAGAAAATCATGGCTCCTATCAAATCTGTGTTCGCCAAGAAAGGAAAATACTGGGTCAATCCGTATGCGTGAAGTTTTGAAGATGTCTTGACTTAATTACTGTTGCGATCCACCAGATATTCCTGTATGTGATGAAATATAAACTATGTCATTTCCCAAAGATTAGTTTGACATTTTGTGCAATTCCACTAGAAAATAATCCTTTCAGAGGGAATCGATATAAATTCCAATTATAAATTCAATACTCTAACTACTACTATCTATGATCTCTAAAGTAATGGAAAAAGCAATCAACATCGAGTTCATCCGATATCTAGAGAGCTCAAGAATCGTGAACGACCGGCAATATGGCTTTCGTCACCAGAGGTCAACAGGAGACCTGCTTTCCTATGTGACACAAAAGTGGCAGGTGTCAATCGAGAGACATGGGGAGTCTCTGGCTGTAGCCTTGGATATCTCCAAAGCATTTGACAGAGTTTGGCACCAAGGCCTCCTAGCAAAAACTTCCGTCATATGGTTTGCCACCCCAACTGTGTCTTTTGCTATCGAGTTTTCTTGCAGATAGATCACTCTACGTGGTGGTAGACGGTCTGATACAATGACTATCAATGCTGGTGTTCCACAAGGCTCTGTCTTTGCACCAACTTTGTTCTTGCTCCACATCAATGATTTGTTGAATGTGACCTCCAGCCCAGTTCATAGCTTTGCGGATGATAGTACACTTCATTCCGCCTTTTCCTCTAGAGCCCCTATATCATCATCCAACGAGGCCAGAGGTGCAAGACGAAGACAGGTTGATGCTTTAAATGAGGATCTGACAAGAATTCTGAAATGGGGATCTGAGAATCTAGTATAGTTCAATGCAACTAAAACTCACCAAGAAGGCTGATCACATAATGCCCAATTGGATGATGTCGAGTACCACTGTTCCTATGAGGTCAACAATATCCAAGCTGGGTGTCACCACCAACAGTGCTCTCAAATGGGACGATCATGTGAGGTCCATTGCGAAAACTGCTTCACAAAAACTTGGTTTTCTATTCCATGCGAAGAGATACTTCACATCCCACCAACTGCTTATGATCTACAAAGCACAAATTCGACCTGTCCTGGAGTACTGTTCACATGTTTGGAGCTCAGCCCCCAAACATACGCTAAAGCTCTTAGATTCAATTCAGAAGAGAGCTATTCGCCTAGTCGATGATACAACACTCACCAAATCATTGACCTCTCTAGATCATCGTAGAAAGGTCGGCGATCTATGACTTTTTTATAGTCGGTGCTCAACAAAAATATCCTTCTCTCCCAAAATTCCACCGCTGGTTAACACGATGTTCCTCGAACATTATAGGTTTCCCTTTCGTGTTGTCCAAAGATCAGAAAAAAAAATGTTAATGATGACAATGGGGGTGTATACACCTATCGAATTTCTAGCTGAAACCACCTTTTCAAAGATGCTCTCATAGAAGAACATCATGTAACTTATGTTAGTTAACTCTCATGCTTTATTTTCGAACTCGAAATACAGTACTATCCGAAAACCCAAATACTATGGTGACGTAATTTACCGACTGATTGGCACATCCCAGTTCTTTCAGAGACCAATAACGTTGACCTTTATCAATGCTGCCAAATTAGCCGAGGGAAATCGCACAAGTTCGAAATTGATGTAGATATTGTTACTCATTTACTTAGTTACCGAGGCAGCCCTCAGTCCCGAAGTGCTTGTACGGGGATCTACAGTGTATACAAGTGGAATCCAAACCACTGTGACATTTGGGCTAGTAGAGCTCTGTGATATGCATTGTATAGCGCATAACTTAACCCAAATTTGATGGCCATCAGCCAGGAATCGAAACTGCCTCGAAATCCCTATTCTGATGCGAGATTTGCAGGAAAAGCACCCACTCGAATATAGTATATTCAAAATTGAAGAGTAACGAGACCCCGAACCTGGAACAGGGCTACTGATTTCATTATTTCGGTAACTGTACATATTTATAAAAAATACCGAAACACGTGAAATTCAAATTATAAATGGACATTCTTGAACGTCAAAATGTGATCTCTACCCTCAACCTCCTTCGAATGACTAAATTCTATAATCCCCGATTTTTCAAATAGAAAGTATAGACTTGTTATATATCGTTTGAAAGTTCTCTTCATTCAGAAATGTTATCGTTCTCAAGTTTATTGCAACAATTAAGATAGAATAAACCAGAGATTTTGGGGCCCCCTTCCTTTTTTCTTTGTGTTATTTTACTCACCATTTCTGCAATTATAATTTATACCAACTAGTTACTATTTTTTTCTACACTACACATAAAAACAAAACATTTTTTGATGAAAATAAAATGTTATTAAAATTCCCTTGCTAACTTTCGAGCCGATCGATATAGAAATTTGAAATTTCGTACCATATGACGTGATCGAATTACTTTTATAGCAGAAAAAGTTTTTTTCAAATTGTGACAATATGTCACAATGAAAATTTTGAACGGATAATGTGGATTAGATTTCTAACAGACGAAATCAAATTCGAAAAAACATGGTGGCGTGACGCCATTTTGGTGAGACATTATTTCAAATGGCACATAGGGGTCGGTAAAAGGAAGAGCATATATAGTAATCTATAGAAGATTAAATAAAAGTGAAAAGTGAAAGTGAATGTGTCGACACCCTCAGTGCCTCTCCATCATCATTTTTTATAATTATAATTATTGTCATTGCTCTTATGCCTCCAATTTAATTATTTCATTTTCTCCCCTTTTCCTCTTCTTTTTTATATTTGTTCTAGTGTTCCAGGTTATTTCGCAGAAATCTCCTGAACCCTAATTACTTCATATTTTGCCGCAATGTATTGAAAGTTTATGTATATGTTTACTTACACTAGAATATGATGCATAACTGATGTCTTCTAGTGTCATTTCAGTTGATAATTACTTATTTATGAATGGTAGATGGTATAGATATCTATTCACACATAACTTATTTTTTTATTGTATTTGGTACTATTCAATTTGAATGATTCTGATATGTAGGTAATATCTAGAAAAATATATTTTGATAATAATTTTTTTCTTCATGATAACAAAATAAATGTTTAATACACGTATGTCCAATGGACGTTCTGATGATCCATGATTCTGTATTATTGCACTGTGAACGTTCATTGGGCGTCTTTTTTCTTCAAAATTCTCTTACCCTCTGTATAAGTATTGATTGAATCGGTATAATTTTTCTATGATCCACGAAATCTATTCAATAATGTGAGTGATCGGTGACGGCTAACGTCATCGCATTTTATTTGTATTTCGAAATTCTTGTAATTCACATAAGCATTCATGGCAGATAATAGCGAGGAAGGTCAGCATACGAGAACTATAATCATCCCTAAAGATATTTTGAGTCCTGATCAGGTGAATATCCTCAGTATTCCCCGCGACCAGAATAGTAGTGCTCCCTTATTAGTTGTACCGAGGCGGGATGGAAATGGTGTTTCGACCAGATGTCTTCCGATTTGGAATGATGAACTCTCCGATGGTGACAGAGATCCTACGATCAGACATCTAGTGGGTACTCCGAGAGCATGTGGTTCTAGAATGACACCCCCGAATAGAGCACAGTCAATACGCTCCCAACAGACGAACCACGATTTCAGTTTATCGAGTCTGTATGATTCTTCTGCAGAAATGGATGAGAAAGATGCGATGGTGTTCCAGAATATAATGGATGGCAAATACAACGTAATCAAACAGATGTCACCCTCTCCAGAAAGGATCGTTCCAAAATTACCAGAATATCGAGGTGGTCAAGGATTCAGACCACGACACTTGAGTACACCGGCTAAGAATGCTCAACAATTATTCATGGATGATACTGAATTCCCTAGTACAATGTATTCTAAGGAGTTTTTCACACCAGATCTGGCTGGGGTTGAGAGTTCTTTCGATTCCACTCTACCAAGTCGATGTCAAACATATCCTCCTGGGAAAAAATCTAAATCCACAGGACTGCCACAGGATGGAGGATCTCATGCTGGGATATTTCCTCCTAGAGATACCTCTGCATGTCCTGGTAGTCCTCAAAATGCACAATTTGGTGCTACAATTGAAGGATTCCCGAATGGGCCGAACGCCACATTTGGCCAGCCGATGGCCACATTTCACCAACCGAATGCCACATTTGGCCAAACGAACTCTGCCGCTGCTCAACCGGTTGCGATGCAATCTCATAGCTCACCATCGGCTAGAAGAAGACTTGATTTCGATGACAACGATGATGGCCAAGATTATTCTTCATCTCCTCAATCTTCTCTTGTACCTCCATCGTCCGGTTGCGGAAACTATAGCGCTGCTCCATTCGGAATACCAATAGATACCAAATTGCCTGGTCCAAAACTACCATATTATCCACCCCCCAGTCACATACAATCCTTTCCAGGAGCAAGAGGTGCAAGCAGAAGAAGTCCTCAGCTTGGTAGATCATTCAACGCAATAACACCTGCCCAAACCCCTGATACTTCCGCTAATCTGAATTACAGTGCTGCACCATTTGGTATACCCATAGATACCAAACTCGATTATACTAAATTGCCATATTATTCTCCACCAAGTCAAAATCAAACTTTCCCAAGAGCACTAAGGAACCAACAAAAGAACTCACAGCTGTATAGATCCGTCGAAGGTAGTTTACCTCGACCCAATCTTGCATCTGCATCATCTGGTTGCGGAAACTATAGCGCTGCTCCATTCGGAATACCAATAGATACCGAATTGCCTGGTCCAAAACTACCATATTATCCACCCCCAAGTCACATACAATCCTTTCCAGGAGCAAGAGGTGCAAGCAGAAGAAGTCCTCAGCTTGGTAGATCATTCAACGCAATAACACCTGCTCAAACCCCTGATACTTCCGCTAATCTGAATTACAGTGCTGCACCATTTGGTATACCCATAGATACCAAACTCGATTATACTAAATTACCATATTATTCTCCACCAAGTCAAAATCAAACTTTCCCAGGAGCGGTAAGAAACCAACAAAAGAACTCACAGCTGTATAGATCCGTCGAAGGTAGTTTACCTCAACCTAATCTTGCATCTGCATCATCTGGTTGCGGAAACTATAGCGCTGCCCCATTCGGAATACCAATAGATACCGAATTGCCCGGTCCAAAACTACCATATTATCCGCCCCCCAGTCATATACAATCCTTTCCAGGAGCAAGAGGTGCAAGCAGAAGTCCTCGATCATTCAACGCAATAACACCTGTCCAAACCCCTGATATTTCTGCTCATCTGAATTACAGTGATGCACCATCTAGTATATCCACAGATACCACACAGGATTATACTAGATTACCATATTATTCTCCACCAAGTCAAAATCAAACTTTTCCAGGAGCAGTAAGGAACCAACGAATAAAATCACAGTTGTGTAGATCCGTTGAAGGTAGTTTACCTCAACCTAAATTTGCATCTGCATCATCCAGTCGCGGAAATTATAGCGATGCTCCATTGGGAATACCAATAGATACCGAATTCAACGATGAATATCTACCATATTATCCACCCCCAAGTCATAATCAAACTTTCCCAGGAGCAGTAAGACACCAAAACAGAATTCAAAAAAATCAACGACTGGGCTCATCTCTCAATGAATGCGGTCCTGATCCGAGAGATGCATGTGGCAATGCCAACAAACGAACTCCAAGAATCGGGCTTATGAGCTCGTGGTCATCCAGTCGGTTGGATAACTCAACACTCGGTAGATCAGTCAACTCGATATCAGCTATCCAAACCCCTGATACTTCTGCTCATCAGAATTACAGTGATGCACCATTTGGATTACCGTTGGATGACGAATATAGCGATGAATATTTACCATATGAATCTCCACCGAGACATAATCAAACTTACCCAGGAGCAGTAAGAGACCAAAACAGACCTCAAAATAATCAACGGCTGAGCTCATCGCTGAATGAATGTGGTTCAAACCCGAGAAACGTATGTACTAATGACGACGAACGAACTCCAAGAATTATGCATATGAGCTCGAGGTCATTCAGTCGGTTCGATAACTCACCACTCGAAACGAATTCCATTATGTTAGAAGCACCTGGAGGAGTGAGCGTAGAACTGATGAATCAGATTGTACAAGAAAATTCTGGATCTAGTTATTACGAACCATCTCCCACGAGTATTCCTGATAGCACATTCGATGAACTAGACTGCTCCAGAAATGTTTCCTGCAATCCCATGGCGGTGAATGAAACTTACTGAAATAATGGAACGTAGTGCTATTCGTATCGAGATAATCATAGTGCATCTCATTATAGATATGATATCATCTTGGCACTTTTCAAAAATGTTACACGATGACTATAGTTACCGAACTGAAGATCTTATTCGCTACAAAATTCGAATAGAACCTTGAAATCAGAAGAATGTGTGCTCTTTCACAACTATGATTCATTAGTATATAAATCAATCATTAGCTGTCTTGACTTGACCTCACCTCACTTCAGACCACCTTGAAAAGCTTCCATTTAATTTGCTACACACCATGGGGTTTGACGCATTCAATATGCAATTCGAAGTGAGTGAATTATCAATAAATCAATAACATATAACAAACAAACGGTAATAAATAGGTGCAATGAACAGATGAATTTCTTTTAGCGGCAAAACTAATAGATGTGATGTGAACTGAATTCACAGATATGCTCAAAATGCAGAATGCATACCATCTTGTCCAAAAACATTTTTAACGTCTTTGATCTTGTCACTTCTCACTGTAGAATTTAAAACAATACTCTGCATTTTTGGCATTATACTCTGAAATGCTTCAAGAACCAGTATTTCGAGTTCCTATTTTGTTTCGAAAGCTTGCTTATAAACATAGTTATTGACATATTCCCAGAGGAAGTCAAATCGGGTAAACGATCTGACCAGGGCGTTTCAGAATACGTGCTAATGACTTTTCTTATGAATCTAATTGAAAGATAATGACCAGAAGGTCTTCCTTCATCTTAAGATATATTTCATGGATGTCAGAAAATAAAAAGAAATACTGATATCACCGGGAATTGAACCCGCGACCTTTCGATTATCAGTCCGATACAAGGTTCGATGCCTTTACCACTTAGGCTATCCCCAAATACTCGTTAGGATGTCGATAAGTGTCATATCAGATATTCAGATATCAAAAAGTAGTCCGAGGATATTTCGACACGAATGAATATAACCTGCTTGCCATACAGTTGAATATATTTCATATAGTGAAAAACCAATCGAACGTTCACCTTGTGCATCATATAAGTTACTATTCATGTGAACCCTCCAAATTTGAAAGAAAGCGAATGGAGTATTTTTTATAGATTGAAAAAATCTGTTTTTACCAGAAACTTCGACCTTTGACGGGTATTTTGAAAACTACGTGTCTTTCTATCTAAATGTTTACCTATTTATATAGTTAATTTATGCCTTTGTATGTTTATAATATTATAATGAAACACCCTGTATACTCGGTTATAATCTACGCCTAACTTGAAATCATGTTCATACCTCTATCTCATTTTCTTGAGTTCGAAACAGCAAGACATGACCTGTCATTCTTGGTTATATTTCAAAATCTGTTATGGTGGAAAAATATCTTCCTGGTGAATCTCAAGGCAGAGTGAAAGAAGAAACTCCATTTACTGGATTTCCTGTAGAATCACATGACCCAAAATCTTTCAACAGAGAATATCAAAAATCTATCAGCAGTTGTTCATCACAACAAAACAGGAGTGGAAATGAGGTATCAGATATTCTTCATGGAGTTCAATTAGGGTGAGTGCAAAAAATATCTCCTACATTTGAATGTGTATTTCCATTTTGAAAGATTTCAACTACCTACATGAGAAGTTGTGACGTCTGATGAATGAACTCGGTACGAGCTATCTTGGGATATAATGATAATTATAAAATTTAATATGAATGAAACTCTATAGTCGATGACGTGTAACTATGAACCAATTCACAAATGAAATAAAATATATCGTGATTTATCGTCGAGGAATTAAGGAGAATCGTATTTTGTCAAAAAATGTTGAAGGGTCCATTCGAAATGGTTCGAAGTCAGTAGGGATGGCCTCACTTGGGTGTGGGAAAATCTCAATCCCTGTGTGATATTTGCTGCCATACCGATATTTGCCACTATTATATTAAACAGGGCATACATACTTCCTATCCTGTACAGTGTAGGTACTGCTAGCCTCATCAAAAGATGTTATTTTGATGAATGATAAGGTCTTGGAACTAGAGTAGGTATATGACAAAAGAATGGTGATTATATTGTAGGTATCGTCTCATACGCTGAAGAAACAACTACGAGATAATATGAAAATCAATTATGACTTTATTATCAATATAAAAGCACAGACCAAACTAATGTTTCGTAACCAGACTCAACCACGAAGTATCTGAGAATATGTAAATTTACTATTTGTCAAAGTCTTGCGGAAACGAAATTGAGTTTATCTACTTATTGAATATACTGATTAATGTTTCACTATACGAAAACTTTCCACCCGAATTTACTGGGAAATGACAAATTATTTTCGGAAACGCTAAAACAGGTCGATTTTAATTTCTAGGGGGACGCATGTTAGTGATGGATTTAGTCGAGCAACTTCATCCCCCGGACGGGGGCGGCTACCCCCTTGCGAATCATCATAGGGAACGTGGGTCGAGTGATACATCATCTGAAAGCTGTCTTTATTCTCTATCCAAACGTGTATAATTTTTTCGAAATCGAATGAATGGTAATTGAAATTAGTGTCGTTGACAAGTTCAATGTAATTAGTCAATATCTTACCTGTTCTTATTCAAATTCAATGTATTGACTATTTTAAGACTCGATGAGTTGACAGATAGACAATGGCAACATCCCATCCGGTCAGGGAACCCAGTCACCCCACGAAAAACGAAAACAAATTAGTCAAAACAAAGTAAGTAGCCAGGCTGGGACTATTAATTGTTTGGTGTGGTATTTTTGGCAAAAATATTATTGGACCACTTTTTATAGATGATAATTTGAATGGACAAATGTATTTACATCTTCTTGAGAATGCCATCGATCCCATGATAACGGATATCATCGAAAACGATGGCGATTATTCGGCAGACAACCTCCATTTTCAACAAGATGGAGCACCACCTCACTATGCAGTAGCGGTTAGAAACTTTCTGGATGAACGATATACCAATCATTGGATAGGGCGACGAGGACCAATTGAGTGGCCAGCTAGATCACCGGACCTCAGCCCGTTGGATTATTTTTTATGGCGGCATCTCAAAAGCAAAGTTTTTGCCACTCCGCCAGAGTCACTAGAGGATCTTCGTGGTCGAATTGTACACGAGTGCGGCAGCATAACTCCAGAAGTATTGAAAAACGTTTCGAAAGTAGACTTTATCATTGTATGGAGGTAGGAGGGGCTCATTTCGAGCAATTAATATATTGAATTTCGATAAGAACTGGTACGATATTGATTATTAAAATTAAACCTATTACCACACTAATCTCAAGTACCAGTCATTCAATTTTGAAAAAATAATAAACGTTTGGATAGAGAATGAAGAGAGCTTTCAAATGATGTATCACTCGATCCAAGTTTCCTATGATGATTCGCAATGGGGTAGCCGCCCCTGTCAGGGGGATGAAGTTGCGTGACTAAATTCATCACTGACGTGTGTCCCGCTAGAAATCAAAATCGACGTGTTTCAGCGTTTCCGAAAATAATTTGTCATTTCCCAGTGAATCCGTGTGGAAAGTTTTCGTTGGGACACCCTGTATAGTTTTACTGTATACTATTATACTGATCTGATCACTGACGTTTGATCGGATGTGGACAATCTAAAACTGATCAATTTTCACAAACTGGTTTCACTAACTCACTAACTCACTAAGTAAATTATTTCATAAACGACTGACTTCTCAAGTCCTCGAAATTCCTATTTCAATCCGTCATCGCCTTCTGATAGATGTAATATACAAAATTTTCGACCTTTCGGCGTGATATTTTCACGAAATTATATGTTTTAACCTCTATGAGTCATACACGAGCATTTAGGAAGAGAATAATGATAATTAGTAATGACAAGGGAATGGTAATTTCCCTAATCATCAGAATGTTGAGAATCGCAAGTTTTTGTTGAAAGCCCTGTCGATTTCAGTTGTAATAAGCAAGACACATTCTATACATAATGACCAGTTCAATCCAACAGAAAAGAAACCGCATCCAAGGAGTTGAACATTGATTTGGCATATCCTGCATCTACATACAGCTACAAGATTCTTCAAGAAATAAAAACGTATTTCTAGTCCATACGTGTAGTTTTTTCCTTCCACAATAAGAAATGTGATGATTGTTTCGCATCAGATCATGTTCACCTCTACATAAAACGGCTTCATCTTGGCCTGACTATGTAGAACCAGATGAAATTCACTGGAATCTCAAGGATCTGATTTGGTGAGTAAGTAACCTAAGTAAGGCCATCCCTACTTGAGTATAATATATCATATCATTGGTTTGATTCATGCTGAATTTTACATGCATGACATCATCGATGTACCAAATATGAAATACCTCATCAGAATAATTGGAATTGTCACTCGACCGATCGAAGAATTGATTTCTCTTTCAGGCATCGTGAACATGGCGGTAAAATGACTGTCACTTCCCAAAGGTCGAGACAAGCAGCTACATATATCGATGAAATTGAGGATGCAGAAAGAGTTACAATCCTAAAAGAATTGCAGAGGTATCATAACACCCGCCGAATGTTTTTAGAAAATATGGAGTATTTTGGAGGACCTTGTCAATCGACAATTCGACCGCACTCCGATGATTACGTAGAAATTCCTGAAGATGGATTCAGTAGGTGCGTCATTTCTCGAATCAGAGTAATTAATACAGTAGTCATCAAAAAATTAAATAGACGGTTCTGATTGAAATCCATTTGAAAAATAATAATCAAAAATTTTAGGAATATAATGCTATTCTAGAAAGAGTTGAATAGCTTTGTACGACAACCAACTAGTTCATATGAAAAAATAGCTCTCAGTATCATTTAACAATATTTTGTCATTAGGTATATGGTATTTATTTGAAAAAATGTGGATGAGTGTGAGTAAGATATTGATGTCATATAATTAGCAATTTCTGTATTCAGTGGAATAATTCAACTTGTATTATCAGACATATCACCCAAGTTATAGAGTGGCTCTCATATCTCCTATGTCTATGCTGAAAAGAATGGCTTGGATCGTGATTGTGCGAAATGGTTCGCTGATAGGAGTGGCTTTTGCTTCTGTTACTGTGATGTAAAACGATATTTCAATACGTTCGACAATTCTGGCTTCTGCCTCCATTGCTAGTTTCGGAGGAAAAGTCATGATATTTTGGGCCATACTGTGGAAAAGAGTCATTGAGATGAAGTTCATGAGAGGTTCATGAGATCCACTATCTATAGCGAAATATCTTACAGTTACGGGAAAAATATAACGAAAAAAAGTTCGTCGATGAAAGAGTTCTTTGTAGATCTTTATATGATATACAATTTCGTAGTACACCATTTTGGCATATCTCGTACAGTTTATAATAAAGCAAAGCAATAGAATCACCCACAA
Source organism: Gastrophysa polygoni (assembly GCA_963576655.1). Classification (NCBI taxonomy): domain Eukaryota; kingdom Metazoa; phylum Arthropoda; class Insecta; order Coleoptera; family Chrysomelidae; genus Gastrophysa; species Gastrophysa polygoni. Next base: position 19,528,753 of record OY755090.1, on the reverse strand, counting down.
CAATATGTTTCCTGAAAACATTAACTTCTCTATATTTTCTAAAACCTTTATATATATAATAAACCTAACAACAATTTCCCATTATTATAATTTTCAGAAAATCAGTAAGTCTGCTTCAATCGAAAGAATTATTCCACAAGAAAGCCGAAAGTCTTAGACATAATTTGATCCACCTCCTGAAAGAAAAAAAATCATCACATTCACACATTTCACATTTCGTGAATGTTGAAGATTCTCCATGTGAATTCGATATCAATGATCGGAAGAGATCACAGACAAGTGAACGTATATCCTCATCTTTTAATGACTATGAAACATATCTCCATTCTAGTGTAGCAGATGGAGTTTTCTTTGGTGATACTAGAGAAGTATCAAAAAAAGATAAGAACGATATTTCAATATCAGAAAAAAATAGCATATCCCCAGTAACGTCCGAGAGATCATTTGTTCCTGCAATGGAATCACATTCAGATAGAAATGCAACCCATAATTACAACATCGCAGAAAATAAGAAAGTTGCTCATCCAACGAGAATTAGAGATGGTCGATCGGAAAATAGGTCTGAAACTGTAAGAGATATTGAAGTTGCTGAATCAGAAGATAATAAAGTTGCTCTTTCAACGAAAATTAGAGATGATCCATCGGAAAATAAGTCTAGAACTGTAAGAGGTATTGAAGTTACTTTTCGTGCTGGTAATGAAGTTGCTGAACCAGAGGATCAAAAAGTTGCTCTTCCCACGAAAATCATAGATGATTCATCGGAAAAAAAGTCTAGAACTGTAAGAGGTATTGAAGATGCTCTTTGGGCTGGTAGTAAAGTTGCGGAATCAGAAGATAATGAAGTTGCTCTTCCAACGAAATTTAGAGATGATCCATCGGAAAATAGGTCTAGAACTGTAAGAGGTATTGAAGTTACTTTTCGTGCTGGTAATGAAGTTGCTGAATCAGAAGATCAAAAAGTTGATGTTCCAACGAAAATCAGAGATTGTCCATCGGAAAACAGGTCTAAAACTGTAAGAGGTATTGAAGATGCTTTTTGGGCTGGTAGTGAAGTTGCGGAATCGAAAGATAATGAAGTTGCTCTTCCAACGAAATCTAGAGATGATCTACCGGGAAAAAGGTCTAGAACTGGAAGAGGTAATGAAGTTACCCTTCGTGCAGGTAATGAAGTTGCTGAATCAAGAAACATACCGTTTAAAAGGCACCCATCAGGAAATGACGACCCCATTAAATTTGAGAAGAAACCAAAATCCAAAGGGAAGGTCCGTTCCAAAGATAAATGTGGGTATAATAGTTAAGGAATTGCCTCGCAGGAAAATTCATATGGAGTATGACATGACAATTTTTCACTCGATATTTTCAGTGCCAACAAAAGAACGAGTTACTAGGACCAATTTTGAAATGTTATCTGAATCTTCACACATGAAATTAAAATGAATGATAATATAATGAATATAATATGATCTGTCGCTGTGTGTGTTTCGTATACCGATGAATACGTCATCATTCTCGGATCTTGTTTGACCAAATTGTTTTCTTTCATTTTCAAGGCAAATTTAAAATAATTACATGTTTTTTCCTTCACTTTCCTCTCTCAACGTTTGACGTCTGACACTTCATGACTTCATGTAAAACTTGGAAATTCTCTAACATTCTGTCTATTTATTTGTTCAACTCTATCTTGATCATCAGTATCTCTTTGTTCTGATCTTTCGTGTGAGTAGACTAAGTTCAGATTGTTTAATTAATCAATAGCTATTCATACGAGCTATATCGCCCACAACAATTTCTCCCCATGACCACGTATATTTGCGGCTAGCTTTTGAGCTGAGAATATCAAAACGTCCGACGGAGTCATCTAACGGATATTTTTTTTTGCACTGTGACCAAAGAAAAGTATACAGAAAACCAATTCTTAAACTGTGATCGAAGAGATGGGCATAATTGGAGCGATTGGAGCGATTATGTATGAAGCATACACTTCATACATACCACGGGCGCGTTTTTTTTTTTATCTGTGGACAACACGAAAGGGAAACCTATGATGTTCGAGGAACATCGTGTTAGCCAGCGGTGGAATTTTGGGAAAGAAGGAAGGTGTTGGAATTTTTCTTGAATGTTTGGAGGTTGTGAGCATCAGGAAAGATTTCACTAGGCAAAGAATTCCACAACTTTGCCGTTATCTGGTTTGTCTGGTTTGTCTACTAGGAATCGCGCGTGGCGGCATAATAGATGATATTTCCGTTGAGCACCGACCGTGAAAGTACCTATAAAAAAGGCAAAGATCGCCGACCTTTCTACGATGATCTAGAGAGGTCAATGATTTGGTGAGTGTTGTGTCATCGACTAGGCGAATATCTCTCTTCTGAATTGAATCTAAGAGCTTAAGCGTATGTTTGGGGGCTGAGCTCCAAACATGTGAACAGTACTCCAGGACAGGTCGAATTTGTGCTTTGTAGATCATAAGCAGTTGCTGGGATGGGAAGTATCTCTTCTCACGGAATAGAAAACCAAGTTTTTGTGAAGCAGTTTTCGCAATGGACCTCACATGATCGTCCCATGAGAGAGCACTGTTGGTGGTGACACCCAGCATGGATATTGACGACCTCATAGGAACAGTGGTACTCGACATCATCAAATTGGGCATTGTGTGATCAGCCTTCTTGGTGAACATACAAGCTTGAGTTTTAGTTGCATTGAACTGTACTAGATTTTCAGATCCCCATTTCAGAATTCTTGTCAGATCCTCATTTAAAGCATCAACCTGTCTTCGCCTTGCACCTCTGGCCTCGTTGGATGATATAGGGGCTCTAGAGGAAAAGGCGGAATGAAGTGTACTATCATCCGCAAAGCTATGAACTGGGCTGGAGGTCACATTCAACAAATCATTGATGTGGAGCAAAAACAGCAAAATCAATCAAAACATAGATTCAGCCATAACACAACCACTCCATTGCACCCGGTGTGCATCATCAAGAATATCTAAAAAAAAGAACGGTATTTCTAAAAGATTCATCATTATTGAGACTTTTGCTAATAATCTTATTCATTCATCAGCAGAAACATAGGTGATTCATTTAGGTTTCTTTTATAGGTTTTATTTCCTACTTTTACTTTCAATGTCCCGTTTTCTTAATATTCTACCTACTGCTCTGTCTCCTTTGAAAAGGCTTTTGAAATGCTTATATCTTCGATGCCTTGTTTCTATAAATTGAAAATACACATTGCATCAAAAGGAACTTCAAATTCATGTGTAATGAGGCATATTACTAGAGAAGATATATATATATATATATATATATATATATATGGAAATGTTTGATTACACACAAATAACTATGTTACTGTGGTGGCCGTTGCTAAGGGTAACGGCCGCGAAATTTAATTTCGCATACTCAGTCGAGAACGCAAAACGTCTCTTCGCATTCGATTGCACTTCAGACGAATAAAATAAATTCGTCTGAGGATGGCACAAAAAGGGTTTTTTTAGTTTGTCGTGTGGGAATTTTGATCAGGAAGGGTTGGCAACACTGACAAGGTGTGATTGTAATTGGAAATTTGGCTGCCAACTTCACATGAGTTATGTCTTCTGTCATTGATATGTTTTTGTTTTTTAGCTTTTGAATTTCATATGTTATGTTGCCGATAATATGTGGTCATCTTATTTCACATAACTTGTCCAAAATTAAGTAGATAACTTCACATAAACATCACACTTGGCAAATGATTGGGTTTTTTGAAAAAATTCTGATATTGTGTTCAACAAATATTCATTGATATTTATTATGGAGTACACAGCGGATAACTTGGAAAAGGCAGTCACTATGTTTTATAGAACTGAAGCACATCAACAGGCAGAGGCTCATCAGTGGTTAACTGAAGCTCAGAAGTCTCCTCAAGCATGGAGATTTGTTTGGGAGCTGCTGGATCCTAATAGAGTAATACATCAATATAATCAATTCATTTGTTCAACACATCTCAATTCTTTATCTGCAGAGCTCTGAGGTTCAGTTTTTTGCTGCTACAACATTGCACACAAAGTTGATGAAATATTGGAATGAAGTTCCAGAAGATCATTATGAATTGTTGAAGAAACGTATCCTGGAGTCAATAATTGGTTATGCAATGGGTCCTAAAATTGTTTTGAACAGATTGTGTATTACAGTAAGTATCTACCCACCTCATCACAATATTCTTTTATTGTTTAGATTCCTTGTCCAGATGAACATTATGGAATGCCTGCTAAGTTATACCTATGAATACAATTTCACAGAAGATAAAAAAATTCATTTGACTTTTTTTCAACATATCTGGTTTGTCTCAGAAAATATATAGAAATGAATTGTCATTTGGGGGTTCAACTAAATGTAGCACCAGTGATAAAATGCAGTACAAATAAATGCATTGTTGATACTATTGTTCTATGAACACTGGTGCAGCTACTACGTGTATTTGCCTATCCAATTTCTTCAACCAAAACTTTTAACGTACAGCCAACTTGAAAATTACATCAAACATAATTATGATCAAACATAATTACAATCTCAAAACATCAACTATGTGTACAGAAATTTGCAAAAATGTTGTCATCTTCTAGAGAGTTTCATAGCTATTATGCCAGCAGGAATGTCTGATGTTGATACTACCAAACCCTGAATATCAACAAAATATTCATATATTCTATAATCAATAGCCATATACTGAATGAATGTATGAAACCTTATTGGTTAGTATAACCCTATTTGCTATTGAATGCAATGTTTCTTGTATGCATTAACATTAAATGTAACAAGAATTTATGGTGAACAGGTAATTCATTTGTTCTGAAGTGAAAGCTTCCCCATGCAACAGTTGTTCATTCATCTAGAAATAGAGATGGATTATGAAATTCAGTCATTTTGTTGAAGGTTTATTGATAGTAATGTTTGTTTTTAGTTATCAGCTTATATAATCCATACTATTCCAACCCATTGGCCTAAAGCTTTTGAAGAGTTGGTATCAAGCTTTCAACCCCAGTATTTGCCAAATGTTCAACCTGAGAGGGTCATATGGATTCTCTTAGAAATATTAACTGTGATACCTGAAGAAGTAAGTTGAAGTTAAATTGTAAACTTTCAGCTAATGCTAGTAGTCAGAAAATTATATTTTTATTGAAAGAAAACCTCTTTACTATTCATGCTAATCCAGGGACACCTGAGAGTTTTTTATCAACATTCATTATATCAACACACCAGGTGTTATTCTGTGCGAGATCTGACCATTGAAAAATATATATTTCTTCAAAATGCATATTTCCAAAATATTCCAATGTGGGTCATAGCTGCAAAAGACCATGAAATAGTCTGCCCCTGAACCATATCTCAGTTTCAGCATACACCCTGCATGCTATTTGATATGCAAATTGCTTTAGTGAAGGATATTTATTTAAGGATATTCAGTGAAGAATATTTGACATCTAGAAATACTCGATTTGATTTTTCGTTTTTGAGTTATTTTAAAAAAACTGAATTTCTGGATTTCAATATTTATCTCTCTGGCTTTGATAATGAAGTTATGACCAAACTGATAGAACTTCTCTATAGTAACTTTGCATATTAATATGGGGGTCATAATTTTTTGGAATACATTGAACACAGTACATTATAAAATTATGGAAGTATTTCCAACAAATCTGCAATCACTAACCTAATTTTACAAAAATGATTGAAGGTCATCAATATTCTGTGTATCGCCATTATCACGTAATTCTCTAGTTTTCCTGTTGCATTTTACTTACAACCATTTCTGAAATTGTGTGTAAACAAACAGCATGGTAACTGGGTGATCTGTTTCCACGACTTCTATTCCTGCAAGATCTAGCCTCTGCAAACAGAATTTCTAAATTAGTAGTAATCTATTTGTTCCTTGGATTCACTCAAAACATGCACAGTTTACTATTCATAGTATTAAACTGATCCAGTGAATCCGATTTATTTCAGTTTTCAAGTACTACTCTGTCTTTAAATCAGAGAAACAGAGTGCGACTGGTACTTCACCAAGTTTCCAAGGATATTTTGAAAGTAGTGGAGATGTGTTTGTTGCCTTTACCGGAAGCGGGGTAGCTATTTTATCAGTTGGTATTACAAAATACCGTTAATAACTATTCTATTCCAGATTTGATATGTCCAACTTGACAACCTATCTCAATGCTTCAAGGTGTGCTTCAGCATGGATCCAGCTAGGTGGTTTGAATATTGATGAATGTACAACTGCTCTCAATTTACTGATTGAGTTGACCTGTTTCGTTTATTGGTGAGTTGAAGGATGCAAATATTTCAATAGAAGCAAGTCTGTGGGGTGTGATTGATATTCATTCTATAAATAATGATGGAGAACAAGGTAGATGGTTTGATATACAATTTAGTGTGATTTCAGGAATAAAACTGATCCGGAAGGCTTATCCTGTGATGAAATGGACGCAATTGAAACCACCGTAGAGGCATTGACATCCATAATTCAGCATCCACACACACATAAATTCAAAAGTCACGTATTGAAATATGCAGCACAAATTTTGTTCAGTTTCGAAAAAATTCTAGATATTGAAAGGAGTCAACAGGATATGAACAAGGTTAGTGGATTGAAATTTATTTTCATCTTTTTGAATACTAGGTTTGAAGACAAATATACTTTGAAGATATATCAAAATTCCTACCTATATCAGTGGACGATTTCAGAATGAAACGTTTTGAATACCACATACCATAATTGAACCTGAGGTTCACGTGGGGTAGTATCATCGACAATATTCCATCGAATTACTACATATATTGTATTACATGTAATAAATTTCATCTTTCAGGATATAATTGCCTCCATATACGGATTGATCATAGCAATCGGAGACACGCACTCGAAAATATTCATTGAAAATTTCAATTCAGGCAATGAAGAAGAAAAAAGAATCAGTTTCATTCTACTCAATTCTATACTGAAATGTTCAAGTTTGCCTGGGGTGTACCCTATAGACGAATCAAGTAGTACACTTTCGTTTGGTTTCTGGTACACACTGCAGGTAAGAGCAACATTTCATCAAAATTCGGACCAGCTATATGTCTAATACTCGAGGATAGTTGTGGACATGATTTTCTTTTCTCCACTTCTACATTGTCACCATTCAAGTGTGTAATTATTCGATATCTCTCAAGCCATGTATTTTTCGGCTGGATGTGGCAGGAAGTGTTCCATTCGTGAGTATCCAAAAAGTTCATTATGGTCTGCCCCTTTCCTGTGAAACACTTTTTGTTGTTGAAAATATTTCGAAAATATGTCCCAGAAAACTCAGCAGACTTACTTAGCAGTCGTAAGCGAGACGGCTTTGAGCCAAGATACACCGCCCTGAATATGCTTGACAAACAGCGACGCCTTGTGAGCCCTCTGAAAAAAGTAATTTTGAGATACCCTGTTTTGAAACCTTGTGTATTTGAAATTGTTTACTTATGGTCCAACTTTCCAATACAAAGTTTTTCTGATAAAAAACAGCGGAATCCTCTTTATATTTTCCATTCATAGAATAGCCCAACTAGCATATAACGAGTTTCTGAGAAATGGTATTCTTGTATGTTCATATTCAATCATTTTTTTGTGGAAATATAAATTTTGCCCAGGACTATGAGTCTCTTTTTCGTAAATGGAGGTAGATAACTAATTGATTTACTGAGTTTCATGATTAATCGTGAAGAGATCATCAATTCTCGATAGCACTGTCTGAAAAATGTGGAAACAAATAAACTGGGCCGCTGACTTACAAGTGTTCTTCCTGAAAAGTTGCCTTCGCGAAATGCTTTAGACAGTCGCTTTTCAATATCCATTTGGTTTTGATTTATTTCGCGATCCATGAAATCCTCTACCATAATTCATATTTTACCAATTCTTGAAGTGCTTGTTGAGAATCCTGTTTTGATAGTACTACCTTGTAAATTCAAAAATTTTCATAAATCTATAGCCCACTTCATTTCTAGGACGATATTATATCTTTAGACTCACCCGAATGCAGTCGACTAATGCTTACTATAAAGCCGTACTACCGAGATCTTGTGTGCATTATGTTGACCAAGTCCATGTTTCCTCTGGTCGATGACAACAGCTGGTCGTTGGACGACAAAGAAGTCTTCCGTTGCTACCGCCAAGACATTGCCGACACGTTCATTTATTGTTACGCCGTGTTAAATTTGGAAATGTTGGATATTCTCAACACAAAACTCAGCGAGTCTCTCAATGAAAATGCGTCAGGCGGGAGAAACGGCCCCATACAATGGAATCGAGTCGAAACCGTCCTACACGCTTTTGGTGCCGTAGCGGAAAGCATCGAATACGAAAATCTCTATCTACCCAAACTGATGAACACGATCAAACATATTCCGTTCAATAATTTACACGTGAGAGTTATGGCAACAGCGCTCGAAACAGTAGGTGAGTGGAAATTTATTTCAATAATTTTTCAAGTAGACATTTTCCTTTGTCGCTATTGAGATGCGACACGCTTGAAATATTTTCTCTTTCTGACCTTCTGATTTTATTCGAAGGTGCCTATTCCGAATGGTTCATGGACCATCCCTATTTATTAGAGAACGTATTTCCCTTGATAATATCTGGTTTAGCTAATCCAGATGTATCGACCAGTGTAACTATGGCTCTTAAAGATATTACTCACAACTGTCAGAAGTATTTGTCACCATTTGCTGATCATGTTCTATTGACTTCTCAGGTGAGCACTCTCAAATGTGGGTGAATTGTAGCTAGCAGAGTTTCATGTGTTTGCTTCAAGAAAAAAAGAAAAAACTGGTGTAAATTATCTGTGACAATTTCTTTCAGAGTGTACTCCAAAATGGTATATTAAAATTAGCTGAATGCCGAAGACTGATGTATAGCATAGGTAGAGTGTTGAGTACGTTACCGTTAGAAAGAATTATGGGATATTTGAATATGATTCTAGCACCGACAATCGATGATCTACAAAAAACACTAAGCGCTGAACCGGCGAGTATTTTTTTTATTACATGTCTGTTTTTTGAAAAAGCAATCTAAATTCTATTGGTATATAACTGACATGATTTCGATTACAGAGTCCTGGTGCAGCTTGCTCTCTGGTGACAAAACTGAAAATATTAGCGGCTCTTTTCAGTTCGTTGCATATTGAGAGTGAAGAGAAAGTTGAACAGCCTATCCTTGTCGTCATGCAGAATATGATGCCACTATTTAGGAGTATTGCAGAGAAGTATTGTCGAAGTCATGAAGTTATGGATGTAAGTTTGAGAAAAATCTAAAACAAAATTTCGCGAATCAATGAAACAAGTTGATGTCACATAAATTATATGTGAGAAATAATACTTATTCCATTTCCGGTTCAAAACCATATTTGGTTATTCAAATGTCACTGTAGATTTTTTCGTATTTTGAAATTTTTCAATTCATATTTCATATTTTCATATCGGAAAATCCAATTAGTGGTGACTTCTATGTGAGAAACAGAAACAGTTTTTGAATATGGTGGACATTCTATTAGAGTGAGGTTTGTAAGAGTGAGGATTGAGAACTTGTACATGTTCTATGTATGTTGCTGCTTGAACCTCTTTTAGCATTTTAGCAATACCACGATGACATAAAATATACAAAACATATCTTCGCAAATTCACCAATGACTAATAAAAAATATATTTTATAATAGATATTTCGTCCATTTATTTTCATTATATTTTATATTCATTGAAAGTTATTTTTGATTGCAGGAATTGAGTGTAGTCATCAAGCATGGAGTAACAACTTTGAATGATGACTGCAAATCCCTAGTCAGTGATATTTTACAATTGATAGTTACTATTTACAGAGAATGCCCTCAAGCGAATATTTTAATATTAGCGAAAACAGTAAGTTGATCCGCTTTAGTCTTGTTTTCAATTCTATCCTATAGTCATTTAGGTTCTGATAATGTTTGGAAGAGATGAAAAATTCAATGCCTTGAATCATGAACTACTTCGAGAAATTGTTGCAAGGAGCCTTCAAATTTGTACTCAGTACAATTCTACCAATGAACTATCATCAATATCAGATGTGTTGGAAGGATTTTTTTCTTTGCTTGCTACGCTAGCGAAAAAAGTACCCCATCTCATCACTGGAAGTGGGATAGATGTTTCTGCTGTATTTCAATGTGGTAAGTGAATACAAGTGAAATAAAAAATACAAGCTTCAGATTAGAAAATTCGCGAGCTTTATTCATTGATAGTCGTAGGAGTTATTGTCTCGTTCAATTCCAAAACTAATGGAAACATTATAATTCAAACCTAGATACAGTGAATAACTAGAAACTCCAAACTTATATTACTCCGTATACCCGTGAACATGCCCCTCCTATATGTGCTGAACACATCGCCCATCATTTATACTTCAAATTGTAAGAAGCACTTCCTATACCTTGAGTCATCTGTTTTCAAGATATTGCTCATTATATTGTAAGGATTGGTATATTTGAGTATCTTCATGAAATAATGACTTGTGTGAAATTGTAATCAGGACTGAAAATGTTCCAGATTTCATTCAGAGGAGCTGTTGAATTCGGAAGATTCGCTCAGTGAGCTATAATTATTCAGTAAATGGGGTTCCAAAGTGTTAGTTACTACAAACATAAAATTGTCTACTGAAAAAATTGTTTCCATGGTTTTAATTAATTATTCGAATAGAGAAACTCCAATTTCCAATCATTATGGACCTGTTACAATTAGAATACCCTCAATTTGTAGAAGTAAAAAATACAAAGTACCAATCCTTACGATATAATAGGCAGAATGCTGTACCAATATGATGGACGCGAATGATGAAATGTTGAAAATTTTTACAATTCTTGATTCCAACAACCCTGCCAAATTTGAATATCATACCCTCTTGACACTGTGGTTTGTCTAAAGAACACGTTGACACCCAGAATATATTGAAATGATTTGTTTCAGCTATCTTATGTTTGTTACTACCAGAAATTCAAACATTGAAAGCAGTTGCGACCTTCTTGGTGCATTTCATATCGCAAAGTCGAGAAACATCTCATGCAGAAGTAGTGCAATCATATGGCGAGAGTTTGGTTATGAGGATATTAATAAATTTGGGTAATGAAAATCATGTTGAAATTATACGAACCGGTATGGTGAGAGAATATTCCACATTATTTTCCCTTTCCAATGAGTGGGACTTAATCGAAGCGCAGACTTAGCATAGACACTTTCAGATGTGTTATGTCCTGACGTCTTTTTCGGTGCACTCAGTTAAAAAAGCATGTAATCTCCCACCACATCGATATAACGATCTTGTAGATTCGTTGCACCATCAAACACATTATTCACTACTGATGCATTTTTTTTTTCATTCTAGGAAGTACAGCTCCAAGATCATCAGTAGATATCCTTAGCGATGTATTTTTAGCACTGAATAAAAAATATTGTGATAATTTGAGTAGATGGTTGAATGCACTTCTGTCACAAGAGGGATTTCCATCTCCTAGGATAAGTAGTCAGCAGAAAGAAACTTTTGTCAAATCGGTGTTGAGGTATGCTCAGCGAAAAATCATGAAATTTGATTCGAGAAAAAAAAAATGTTTTTTTTAGGGAGAAAGCCAACAAAAGGAAGTTGTGTGATTCCGTATTAGAATTCACTTTGATATGCCGGGGTATTCTGAAACCAGATTCGAATTAGCATTCAGTGGTAAGTAATTCACAATATTTTGTTCCGTTGTCTGTCGCGATGGTCGATAGTGTTAAGGCATTGTCGGCTAAATATGGAGAAAAAATCTAGTGAGCTGTATGTTCTGGTCTGATCTGTCACTCACTTGTTTCTCTCAGCTGATGTGAGCTATGGGGAGCCAGGTCAGGTGTAGCATTTATCTTCTCACTCATTCGTGCAAGTGCTGCATTGGATCTGTGTATTTTGATCAGTGTTTGATGTGAATGTTGTTGTTTGACAACACAAATCTACATTTACAAAAATATTATGTATTCTGTACTCAAATGCGCAGATTTAAATAAAAATATAATTATATAATATTATAGTTGGATATTTTGTCCACTATTGATTTCACATTATCTTTCCAATTATTGAGTCAAGATTGAAAACGCCATTTTAATGCCCTAAATCGAATAATTTTCCGAAATTTTCTGTTGTATGCCTACGATCCGAAATTTAGTTGGAACGAGGTTTCATAAAACCACACATCTTTTTTCATTAACATAACTTTTTTATACACTCTGAAAATGGAAAGGAATCCATTAAGCCTCACTTCCTCACAAATAATTATCTGTATGTTTCAGGTCAGCAGTAGCCTCACAATCATTTTCTGCAAATTCATCATGCTGAAGTGCTTTTCGTAGACTTTCTGTTGAATAAGGTAACTTGTCTATTTGGCTCCAGAAGATAAAATCAATTCGTTGTGATATTTGGAGGATAAAATAATGTATATAAACAATTTGTTCCAATATTTATTGAAGATATTTTATATGCTAAGCTCTAACAGAAATAAACTTCAAGGAAATCCTAGACATTATTTGAATTATAGTCTTGAAAAAGTAATTCAATTTATTGTGATATTTTGTGAAAGAATCAATTAAACTGATTTAAGTAATCTGTATCAATAGTTATTGAACATCATATTCGTTCCAGAGATACAGGAGGAGTACTTTGTTATGAGATGCTGAGAAAAATCAAATGCATCCTTCATATATTGTTCGTTCACTAACATGAGCCATTCAAGAGCTTCTAATTGTTGCTTCGACAACTGAGGAGATGAGTAACAATAACAATCTATTGGGATCATCGGATCTGTTATACAGGGTGGCATTTGAAAGACACCGTGGCCAATTTTTTTTTCTAATGAAACACACCGTATATTCCGTAGAGTTGGATAGTCAAAGGCATTCCAGTTCCAACCTACATTTATCTTTTACAACTTCAGAAATATCAGCACATATATATTTAGTGTATCGCACTTCTTATAGAAGCAACCTTGTATCTTCCGAAATTATTGAGGTAGGTACATAGACTTATTTAATAAGTCTATGGGTAGGTAGGATTCAGAAATTTGCAGGAACCTCATAACCAAGTGGGATCATCTACGGTGCTAGCCACTATCTGTTAAATTACCGGGATTTTCAGAAAATTTTCAGTATTCAATATCTGATTTGTTCTGTTGAAATTTCTAGTGAGGTATTCTCTTCTGAGTGTATGATTTCAGCAGATTCATTTATTTATTGCGTAGGTATGATTATATTTTCAGAAATGTTACTTTGCTTTTTTTTTTCTTCATCTTTCCCAATTCTGTAGCAGACCTAATATACCATCAACAGTTTAGTTCATGCCCATTGGCGATTTCAGAAGTGCGACAACGACCTGTTCGACATTTCCTCTGGATTGAAGAATTGAACCCAGATTGATTGAACGCTCTCAAATTTCTCCTCTTAATATCCCAGTCCATCATGTCATAGTCAAACGTAAACGATAACAACTACGATGTCATCACACAAATGCATAAGAGTTTGACAGTTTGTCGCATGCGGGTCATGATGGCGTCAAATTCCTGGACCTAGCTTCATCTCAACAATCCTCGATTGCCTGACCATGTCCATGGACCAAATGGATTTGAAAGTGTCATTACTGGTGTGCATGAAAATTAACTCCGGAAGTTTGTCAAAAGAAAATAGTATAATGGCATATATCTGATAGTTTTGTTATAACATAAATGTCAAGGAAATGAAATTTGCTCATCGAAAATGAGGCTGGTTCGATACGTATTCAAATGTCATAATGACGAATATTGAAGATATTTTACATGGTAACAACTTTTGAAGTTCTTCTTTGACATCACTGATGTCTGTTTAAGATTGTTTTTGTGTAAGTACAATCGAGATTATCAATATTATTGTATGTTATCTTGTCGTGTGACTCTCTGTAATACTCAGATCCTTGATAAAATATTGTGTAAATTTGATAAGCAATCGAAATATAAATCATTAGTTGTTTGCGCTACTACGAGAGACACGGTTTCTGTTGGAAAACATCCAAAAATCAAGCTGGCAAGATGAGCAATACGTACACGTCAGAAAATCTGAAGATCATATCTTTGGACGTTAAGGATATGAGATTTCCGACATCGCTGCATGCAGATGGGTCCGATGCTATGGTGAGTGACCTGACCTCTATGAAATCAATGACAACTTGATTGCTCGTACTTACAAAGTGATTCAAAATCCATTTTCGAAATGAATGAACTTCTTAAAAAAACTTCAGGCTTAAGATGTACTTTATTTAATAGAATTCAGTCTTAAATATCGTGTAACACTCGGTATAAAATTTGGATAGCTATCTTCGCCCAATAAATCAACACACCATCACCTACCACGGACCCAAATTATATAATCGGCAATGAACTCAAACACAAAGCATTCAACCGCGAAGAAGACATAAAAAAAATGAGACAATTGCTGAAAATATTGGAAAACTGAAAATTTTTATTCACTTATTCTTTCGCCTCAAAGTTTACATATTTGATAAACCTTGAACAAGTAGGTACAATTGCAATGTACAGAACTCTCTGTGCGTCATTTCTTCCCTCTATCTTCACTGAAAATTATCGGCAGGATAGTTTCTCTCATGCCGATCCTTTGATATTATACCGATGATATTATAATATATTAGTATATTATATTTTTGTATAAAATTTTTGTATAATTCCATAAATCAGCAGCCCTTTATATTGTACCAGAATTTCAAAAAGCATCCAAAATGATTATATGGCAAGATCTGATGAGCTATTTAAAAAAAAATAGGGTGCTCAAAATACAATAGTTGAGGATTATTCAACATACCTTCACATTTTTGTGTTGTGTAGTGGATTAGAGATTGTTACAAAAAATACAACGATATCAGGTTCTATGGGTTAGGTCGAACGACTACGATAATTTAGCCAATTCTCATAGTTTTCTAATATGCATTTTCATAGACTGCACATTCCAATCTTCGCAAATTGTAAATTTTTCAGTTATCCCCGTACATGATCTTCAAAATACGAAGGATCATATGGAACTAAAAATAATTGAAAGATCACATCAGATTTGGGATCACCATCCTATCAAAAAGGAGGAGGTATCAATGTAATTTATACACTTTTCCCATAATGGGGAATATCCCATTCATTATCGCAGAGATGACTGAAAAAATATAACTACACCGCTCAATGGCGAGTGCTCAATGTCTAAAATATTATCATTCGCCCAAAGTTACCAGGATATCACAATTAATATTAATTTTAGCTACCATCATAGAAAACATGCAACTTCTCAAGGTTGTAATCATTGAAAAATCTGTGGAACACTGATGCGAGGTGAATAGAACTTCAATTGGAGCTTATGCAATTAGTCATTCATTTTTGCGTCGGTAAATTGTTGATATTAATACCAGTAAGCTTTTTTCGGATTAATATATTTTCGGAAGTTTGATATGAGAGAGCTACAATATAACTGTTATAATGGCCCATTATCATTCTCAAAAGATTAACAAAAATACAAAAATAGAAAAAGTATATCGGAACGTATTACTGTTCAAGTTTTTGGGAAATATATAGGCTTCATTTGCTTATATCATCATGGAATCCTCTAAAAACAAACATCATCAGCACTTGAGATAAATGTGATTTGGGCTGTTATCTCGCGCAATAATGTTGACATAAGAATTTGATCAATCTCCTACAAGTATTTGATTTGATAATTTGCATTGACCTTGGATTTATTTCTGAGATTCTCTCGGGTTGTGAGAAATTCCATTCAAATACCTACGATCATGTATTACATTACACTGAACAATACGGCACCTTGATACAAAATTACACAGGACAATTGCAGTAAACAAATTCCAAATGTCCTGTCACAAAAAAAATCTATGAAATTTCTCGAGGGATTTGTAGACCAGCATCTATGGTGGGATGACCATGCCACTTACGTAGCATATATATATATATATATATATATATATATATATATTGAGAGATCATAGATAGGAGCGATCTAAGAATTATAATATACAATTAATTCATAGCATTAGTTCATAAGACTGTGAACAACTTTTTCATTTCAAATACAAAATGAATAAAAACCAAAAAAAAACACAATAATATTCAGAAAAGCCTTGATACGTATTTCGGCAACTGAGTTGCCATCTTCAGTAGACCTAAAAAGTAAAAGAGATTAGCAAATCGTTAGTATCTTTCAAGATATTCTCCAGAAATCACCATCGAGAATAGAGTTGGAAATTACCATCACTCAGAATATTCCAGTGGATTTCTGTTAGAGACTAAGGTTCTAGTTCGGCTCCAGATTAAATTCTATTGGTATAAACTGATTACCTATAGTGCACTCCTACAGTATCGAGTTTTTCCAACATTTCTTCATTGTTTTGTCAATATATCGGAATCGTTTTTCGACTACCTAGTTCTATATTCGGTGGTCTCCTTCAAATTTACTACTTTATCAATTCAACGAACATACCTGGAAATATCAGGTCAAAACAAGAGTCTAGCAAGCATGATGATGTGACCATGACATTAGGAGCATGGCCGATATTGAACCAACTTGACTGCATTACCCCGTCCAGAGATTTATATGTTTGAAGATCATTTCAACATTTCAGAAATATTCCGAAATGACATTTGTTTGAAGAAATATCGCTTGCAAACCAATTTCCAACATGGGCATATAGTGAAATTCACTTTCGAACTTCTTCTAGCATACTGATCCTGATTACTCATGTGCATACGTCACCATCAAACTTCAAAATGGTTTGGAAGGCTATGGACTCACCTTCACGCTCGGTAGAGGTACAGAAATCGTCGTAGAAGCTATAAAAACTTTGAGTACTATCGTGGTTGGGCAAGTTGTTACTGACATTTACAAGGAATTCGGTACATTCTGGAGGTCTCTAACGAGCGAGAGTCAACTCAGATGGGTAAGTGAAATATAGTTGGATTTTTAAAATAGCATTCTATATTCTTTATAGTAAAATATATTTGTCTAATGAGAAAATTCTGGAACACTTAGAACAGTTTTGTCTCGGGAGTTGGAAACAATGATTTGTGAGAGGGTAAACATAAATAGTTTGAAGATGAAATTAATGTGTAGCCCGTGTATAATCTTCATTTTGCTAGCGCTTTCGACTACTGAGTCATCATCAGTGCTTCCTGGAAGCGAATACTTGAAGTTACAATTATCAATAAGGGATTAATCAACAGTACAGAGGTGCTGCGAAATAGGTATTTCCCATGTTTCAGTATTTGGTCGGTGCTTCCGGTCATCCACTTTATATATCTCAACCATTATTGGTATTCGAGAACAAGCTCATAAGACCATAATAATTGCTTGAATATTGATTGTTCGGGTCTTTTTTCTTCCTGACATATGAAAAAATTTGGTGTAGCCGATACGAGATTTTATGCTGGATATGGTTGTTTTGTGCCAAAAAGTCTGGAATCAACATGAAATGAATGATTTATTCAAGATTATACTACTACATTAATATGTTATGAAATACACTCCTCGATCCCGATTCGACGGATATCAAAATATCGGTACTACTCACAGTAGAACAGTGATGAATCAGATCAACATTGGAGCACAATAAACAATTCTTATCTAGACAGCACTTCACCATGGAACACCAGCACCGATCATGTATCAGATGCAAAGACATTGAATCAGATGAAACTCCGTCTACACCACATCAATATTTGGAAAAGCCTGAATACATATCATAATATCATATAGCCATAATAATGACTAGCATTTCCATAGTATTTTTTCAAGATATCCTGCAGACAATTCCATCGAGAGTCACACACGAAGCATATCTTCTTAGAGAGGTGTCCGTTTCGTCAATTTCTAATTTGGAAATTTTCCTCAGATTGGTCCTGAGAAAGGTGTTACCCACCTCGCAACAGCAGCTATTATAAACGCCCTGTGGGACTTGTGGGGAAGACTATTGAAGAAGCCGGTATGGCAACTACTGGCGGACATGGAACCCGAACAGCTCATTTCTTGCATAGACTTCAGATACCTATCGAACGTCATCACCAAAGAAGAAGCTCTAGAACTTTTGAAGAAAGGCAGAGAAGGAAGAGAGGAGAGAATGAACATTCTATTAGAGAAGGGATATCCTTGTTACACAACGCAAGCAGGTGAGAAGAGAAAATATGTGTTCGTATTTCGAAATGCCATCATTTGAAATGATACTGAAAATTATACTTGAATCAGGTACTGAACATGAAATTCAAAAAATCCCACAGTGAACTTCACTTTTACACAATTTGAAATCAATGAGATTCAATTGAATCACATGAAGTTGAATTGTAAGTTGAATTTTGAACTACGTAATTAGAGGGTAATTTACCTAAGGTTGCAAAGAATTATTCAGTGGGCTAACCTCCCCAATATAAGTTGAGATCAATTTCTGTAATAGTTTGATATTAATTGTACTGCTATGTTAATGTTCATGTTATTAGTTTTGATATTTCATTACGAACGTTAATGTAATTCATCATGATTGTGCATCGCGGAAAAGAAGAATAGGAATTCAAAAATATTTTTCATTTGGAAACAAGCATTGTCGTGCATTTGAGAATATCTCGAAATGATGTCCACAGGTCATGAAACAGTGATGATAATATTAATGATTAAAAATTATACCTCATTTACGAATTGTAGTCAAAACAATTTTTGAGCAATGAATTATTATCCAATAGTTATTTTACTAGCTTTATCTGAATCAGTTGTAATATTTCAGGATGGTTAGGGTATTCCAATGAAAAAATCAGGGAATTAGCCAACAAATTCTTGAATGCTGGATTCACTGCATTCAAACTAAAAGTAGGGAAGAATCTACAAGATGACATCCAGAGGCTGGAATTTGTTAGGAATATAATTGGATGGGATAGAACATTGGTGAGTCGAAATAACCGGATTGATAACTAATCATTTAAGTTACGATTCATTGAAGATCAAATGAACAATTCAAGAACGTATAACAAATGTGCAATAATTCCCCCATATTTTCTGTACCATTACATTCTGGGATGAGTCCGAAGAGAGCTATTTTCGATTCAGTAAGCCCCATTTCAATTTGTTATATTACTCACCAAAAAGTATTTCACAGATGGTGGACGCCAACCAAGTGTGGGAAGTACAGGAAGCCATCGACTGGATGAAACACTTGGCCAAATTCAAACCTCTGTGGATTGAGGAGCCCACATCACCGGACGACGTACTGGGACACGCCGAGATCGCCAGGGCTCTGAAACCTTTGGGAATTAGCATTGCTTCGGGAGAGATGTGCTGTAACAGAGTGTTGTTCAAGCAGTTCCTGCAGGCCGACGCTATCCAATATTGCCAGATAGATTCGGCAAGGATCGGAGGAGTGAATGAGATTCTCTCTGTTTATCTGATGGCGAAGAAACTGGGAGGTTAGTTCAGCATGTACTAGAACTAGGATGTCAAATTACTGTCGATTGTGTGTCAGATTGAAACGAAACAATCAGATCAGAAATACTTTCTAATATTTCATTGAATCTGCAGAAAAAAAGTCAAATCCATATCGTAAGCCAACTCGCAATTGTATAGTATATAGAAACTGGCTAGTGAATCAGCCTGATTCATAGATAATTCATGTTTCTTCAAAGACAAGCTGAACGCTACTCTCAACTCAGTTTCTTTATAATTCTTCCTCGTTTCACTAAGTTCTGAAAATGCAACTTGCATCTGAAAAACAACTTGTATCGCCACAAAACTGTGTTCCAACACACGTTTCATCAACGTGATTGAATTTGGAGTCTTCACAATAAAAGACAAGGAACTTTGTTGCATCACATCGTTTTGAAACATACAACTTGGATCAAGAATGCAACTGGTACTTGTTATGCAAACTTTGATCGAATTGATTCATACCCAGACTTCATCAGAAGAAACAACTTTGTTTCAACCAAGTTTCAACACAAAATTTCATAGCATCATAGCTTATGATCGATCTGTAACATTACTTGTATACAGTGCGCCAACCATAACACACGAAATTAAATTCATCACGAAATTCCTAATATTTAATGCCATATGTATTTTGAAACTAATGGAATATGATCTATTTCTAATCTACAAGGATACAGACAGAATTCTGAAATAGATTCAATTGAAACTCGAGCTTTTATATTGATAACTATAAGATTTTCGAACGAAATTGTAAATTCAGATCATGTCATCTGTCGTAATCAAACAATCACTAAATCGGAACATAGTTCACCTAATATTATTTACTTCTGAATTTCTCGAAATGTTCATCTCCACTGATTAAAAAAAATAACGTGTACATTCTACAGAGGTCATCAATGTCACTTCTTTTACTTTGCAGTGAAAGTATGTCCACATGCTGGAGGCGTTGGACTCTGTGAAATGGTACAACACTTGCAAATGTGGGACTTTGTTGCTCTTTCTGGAACCTCTGAAGGCAAATGGGTCGAGTATGTTGATCAACAACACGAGCAGTTCGTGTATCCCACTGTAATTCAGAATGCGCACTACTTGGCTCCAAGGGTATGTATGCCTCAATCATTTTATTCAAATTAATTTCAATGCAAATAAAAACTAGATATCAAATTAAATCTTTGTCATGTACATGTTGTAATGTCACATATTCCAATAATTTTTTTTTGAGGAGGTATATCCATACATTGAAGTTAATCTATTGTGTAATGATATCAAAATGAATGAATAAATAAATGAACTGTGACAGCAGTTGAACGCGTTGAATATAAATGAAAAAGAATATAAATTCTTAAAATGTGAAAATGTAATTCGACGAGTTCGAGCATATTGACAAAAACAGTATGAAGAATGTGTTCATTTCATTATAGATACAGGTTCTTGAGGTATTTGTTGGTGTTGGATATCGAGTAACATGTTTTCAAGTTTCATTTTGATAGAATCAATAGTGCTTTTATATTTGCCACTGAATGATATTCATTTTTTTTTACATGGTCTCGTTACTTATTATTCTAGAGATCTCCAAAAATCATGTATACGATAATATGAACAATGATTGTTTAAACATTTTTTCAGGCACCTGGATACAATACTGAGTTAACCAAAGAAGCTTTAGAGAACTACGTATATCCACAAGGAAAAGAATGGCAATCCATGTTTTCCAAGGGAATTTTCAGCGATCCTCGAAAATAGAAGTGTTTCTATGTTCACTTTTGATTTTAACTGAAATTTCAAAGTACATTGTATGATGAATCTTGAAACAAATAAAATTGTCATTAAAACTTATTGAGAACAAGTCCTTGCGAAATGGACCCGACTAAAAAAATACAAACAATAAAAATCGTCATCTTCAAAATTTACGTTCTTCTTTTGAAACTGAAAGTATCAAGCTTCCTTTGTTTTTCCTTCTGTTTGTCGGTTTCAGAGTCTGAAAGTTTTCTCTTCTCACCAGTCTGGAATTGAAAGAAATCAATATCAAAATATTATCGAGCAGTTTTGATATGAAATCAAGGTTTGATCCATTAGATAATAAGCATTTTATCAACCAACTACATTTTCCTTCAGGTGGTAGAAAACTCTCTTTGATATAGTGAGTGCCCAATGGAAATTACTGGAACTTTACTGCTATCTTGCTGTGAATTCAAATCAGTGCTATATTCATGAATACGGTAATATTCAAGTTTTCAAACACTTTTACTTCAACACAATATCGAATGAGAACATCCACATCGTTGGTTCAATTTTCGCTTCTATGACTCGAAAAAACCGAAATTTTAAATTCGGTGATCGAAGAATTCATGAATTTTATTTTTTTTTATTCGTTTGTACTCAAAATATCACTCAATATAATTATGACATGTATTCTCTCGAATATTGGATAAAAAAAATGATTTAACTACTCATTTCAAAATGAAATTGTTTTTGTTCATTTTTCTACTGAATATATCGGGAAAATCATTGTTTTTTTTCTCCACCTGAATGGAGGAAGCTCACCTCTTGATTCACCGCTTTATTCTCCTTGGGCTCTTTTTCATAAGAAATACCAGCTAACTTATCCGTCAAGCTGAGTGGATTCGATTCTTTGACTTTGGATTTCTTCAGACTTTTCAAAAATGGATTCGTTCGTCCTTCCCCTCGAGCAATTGATTCCTAAAAATTTCTTTTCATGATTCTATTGAAGATAGAAAATAATAATTTCATACCTCCAAAGAATCACTCGAAATTGATATAGAGTTAGGCGTCGAAATTTCCTGAAAGAAAAATAGAATATTGACATCAGAAACAAACCAGTAAAGATAAGTACTCAAGATCAGATAGAGAAATTAATTAATACTGCATAGGAAGGTACAAATTGCTCCTTTATCATAAAAAGGAAACTATCTAATTGTGACAGTGTGTTGGCTGATATTTCTCTGTTGACAAATAAGAGACTATAAGTTTTCTTTTCTCTCTGTTCTCTAGTTTGTTTTGCTTTCCAGTGTTCTTAATGACAGACCTTCTATTAGGATCCAAATGCACCTTAAATAATCCTTCCATTATATTTTTGTATAATGTGTTGCACAGATTGGATAGTAGTTCAATGCACAATTATTAGTTCTTTTGAATTTGAATAATAGAGGTATATGAAACATTTCATCAATATTACATCAAGAAGATTGTCTGAAGACTAATTGAAGAAACGAAAAACAAACATAAAAAAGTTAGAATATACCAATTTTCAAAGTATGTGAAAAATTGACATATTTTTTAGTCCACTCTCATCATCAAGAACGGATTTTTGTTGTCACACAGAGCTGTTGAATTTTACTCTTGCTATTAGACTGAATTCTTGAATTAATATATGATATTTCAAAATTCAATCAGATTAGGAAAGAAACTCCTTACGATATCCATGTTCATGAGGTACTAAGAAGGTCAATATTACCTTTCTATCAACGAAGTTGTTCGTTAGTGAAGAAGAGTTTTGAGTTGGAAAATCCTGCAACCAAATTGGAAATATTCAGACCCCAAATCCAAGTCATATTTCCAATCAATTTTCAGATATATATTTTATAAATATGAAAATCCTAATATAGTACAAAATATTGTTGATGAACTATAGACTTGTAGGAGATACAATTGCTTTTGTCATTTATTTACTTATACCTAAGTATATCTCACCGAGTCTGTTGGATGTAATGTATCTGTGGTGTCCAATAACTGCCTCCTGTCTACTTTATTCCTTGGAGTATGCTTGGATGTGTTGTTCAGAGAGAGTTTTCTATAAACTGGTTTCACCACTTTCTCCTCTACCACTGGTAAGTCCTAAAAAAATTGGGTTTACACGAAAATTGGTAAAGTAGTAGTATTCAATACATTACTTCGACTCCTAAATCTTCAGTTTCATCTGAAATCCTTGTTGCCAAGTCCATGAGTTTCTCCACTAACTTTTTCTTATCTAACTTCGATGCATATTTCAAGCCGAGTGTTATCAGCTGTGGATTCGACAAGAATTCCATAAACTCCAATGCCCTTTCATCCAAATTATTTCGACAAGCTAACTGTAAAAATATCTCAAGTTGAGGATAAGTTATTGATACTATGTATTAAGTGATGACAATGATAATCTACTGATCCTAGCGACGTCAAATGGTAAGGAGTGTAGAGAGTACCATCGATGAGGAAACTCATATTATGTGCATGGCATTGAAATTGTTGGGTGAGTGGTGACAATTAGATATTGCATGCGCCTTATCTATAATTAATTCCATAGCTTATTTCAGCTATAGCTTTCATTAATAATTCACAATCACATATTTTCAAGATACTCTACTGTATGAGGTCATGAATCTGTAGGTGGCTATGAATCTGTATGGAGCTGGAAGAAATTATTTTATATTTTTCCTTCCTATTTAACAACGTGGTATATTATATTTTTCAATGAATCTATCAATATGGTGAATTTTGTTCATAAAAGTATTCTTGCGGTATTCAGTTTTCACTGAGGTATCCCCTATCTCGAATAATGATTTGCTGTCAAGATTACCGCAAATGTTTTGATTGTCGTTTCCTTGAACTTCTTGTCCGTGTCCGATACTTGCAACGAAGACCACGTGAACAAATTCATTTCCATCTGAGTTTTGTCAGTAGAGCACTCAGCAAATGGGGGCTCTAAAGGTAATTCACACATTGTCGGTCGTGGAGTAAAACCAGGATAAACTGTTCCTCTACACTTGATACCAGCTACTGCTTGATAGGTTTCGAAAACTGCTGTCACGAAAAATGCATCTCCAATGCATTTTCTCTGAAAAAACAAGATGAATTCACTTCTTGAAGCAATCCACAGTCAAAAAATTGAGATGGGTTAGATAACGGCACTCAATTTTCATTTCATTTGGAAGAACAAGTCAGGTAGTGAAGCAGCATGAAAAACAAATTATGTTCTAAGAAACCATCAGAAATCCGACATTCTGTATCTTCCTATTACTATTACAATTCACATCATTCATAGCAGAAAATCTTTTTGAAAAACCTTTGATTAGGTATCAATGTATATGAAATAGTATAGGTGTATTATGGAATATCTCTTAAATAGACTATTTTTATCCACTAACGTTACCAGAAATAGTCATCTGAAGTAATGAATTAGATTTTACATAATTAATTTGATAATAAATTCGAGTATAGACACATAATCGTATTTTATCGTATTTTCCAACAGTAAATTAGGATATCATAGAGAGATAAGGCAACAATATTAGACCGCATTGAGACGACTTCAATTTATTTAGTGCCTGCTACTATTCTGTGATCAAAAAGGGAATTGCAAATTCCGTCCTTTAGTATCTAAACCAACAGGACTTGATTTTTGACACTTAGTTGACATACCAACTATCTTCATTCTTTATTCATGAGATTCATATTATCAAATCATGCATGATTTTTTTCAACGACCACTACTGTTTGCCCAAAGCATAAATAAATTGATATATCATCAATTTTCTCTCATATAGTAGCACTAGTAATGATCCAATCAATCAGAATCAGTTACCAGTTCACATAGTTCACATTTCAGAAAAATATCTTCCAGAACGTTCTGTATGATCATTTTGATGATGAAAATCATAAGAGTGGGTTCTAGCCACAGGTGGCATCTTTCATTTGAATCTCCAGGTGTGAGTGTGAAGGCCATCTTGCATTCGAGAGTATTTTTCGAAATACTTGAAGTGAAGGGACGAGATATAGAAAAATCTCTTATAAATCTGTACTGCTGTATTAGTTTTCAAGAAAATTGTTCAATACTCACATGTTTGGCTGTATCACAAAAAGGTATCCAAGTATTACTATTATATGGGTACAGCGATAGCATACCCAAAGAATCAATCATCGCAGGTGTGCCAACGTCGGAAAACCCCAACCAAGACAACGTTGATTCAGGACCAAGAGCTGAACCGATATCTTTGCATTCTACTGAAGTTTTTTCGAACTTGACCAACCTGATGGAACAAAACACAAATATGTAAGTATGAGAGAACAATTGTTTTCCGTGTCAACCATGGAAAACAATACAATGGTAATCAGGCTCAAGAGAATAAGTATAACCAATTGATTTTGTGATGTTGAAAGAATTTCATTATATTGAATCAGTTTGCATCTGTGCACTGTTTCTCACATGAGTTTCTTCGCTAGCCACATTTACAGAAATATATTCTATATCTTCTACTGAAGATAGGTACTCTGTCTCAGTAGGTGCGGCTGAAACAAGGTTTATAATATTGAATACTGATATCTTAGGATTGATGCACAAAGTAAAGGGTTGATACGACTGATGGACAGTGATAGAAATTTAAAAAAAAAATCGCTGTTGTGTAGTTATTTTCATATACTGTATGTTTCTGTAACACACCAAAATGGTATAACCTATATATTTTATGATTTCATAGTCCAGACTCCATAAGGAGTCCATATTTCCCCAAAGTGGAGTGGAATAGTGAAATGTTGTTGACAAGCGAACATTAAATTTGAGGGTTGTTTTCAACTTCCAGTTTGAACTACACACGTTGTCAGCTACTGCTTCAGCACTTGATTGATATTTCCTCTGTTATATGCGCTCTCAATTGGTCGTGATGTTCCCTAAACTACAAATTTTTATTCAATTAATGTCAGCAAAATTTTCTAACAGACACCAGTATTGTGCAGGAAACCCTGTATTCAACAGGCAAAAATAATTGAATTACTATTGAATGTATAGATTACAATAGGAGTAGAGTTGAAGTGAAAATTTTAAAATTGATATGATGAACTCATATTGGAGTTTGGACCCTAGAAATGATATAGGTATACTATTGATCAGATAAATCAACAAGGAAAAGACAAAATCAGTGTTCCGCACATGATGAGTAATATTAATGGGCATCAGACTATAAAAATAGATATAAAAAAAATGTCACCTGATATTGATGCATTGGTCGTCATTTCTAACACCTGCAGAGTGATAGGCTACCATCAGCACATTCTTGAATGAGGACATCGACACAATGGGCCCAGGTATAGAAATGATGCCTCTTTGAGTGCCATAAATCAAGGCTATTCTGATGATGTAATTGGCAGTTGCGAAGCAGATCAGATTTTCCGATGCCGCGACGAGAATTATTTCTTCCTTCTCCTCCACTTTCAGAGACCACTCTTTCGAACTCGAAGCGAGAGGAATCACATTGATCTGACTGAAAAGTTGTTCATGTATACAAACTCGGTAACTATAAGATATACAAAGTTGGTCAAATCGAGACCAAATGGCAATCTCGTGATCAATAAGAGTTTCATCGAGCGTCATTGGGAGTAGGTGAATACGGAGATATCCGAAAAATTATCAGAATTAGCTAAATGGTTTTTTTTTCACAGTTTACACAGAATTTTACTCCTCCTATACAAAATGACATTATCAAATATGAAATACAGAGTTTTGTTTCTGAGAGGCCATATTCAAATGTACTTTTTCGATATGGTCCGTACTTTTTTTAGTTTTTGTCCTCCTTAATGTACTCTGATACCACAGCGAGCGATGGATGGAGATAGTGATCTTTACAACTCACAATATTTTCAAAGCCTTATTTTTCATCATCATGGTCGTAGAATCGCTCCCTATCAATCACCTACCTAGAATTCGCGACGATAAGAGCAGATTTGCTAACGGACCCCATAGTATATTCATGGTAATTCTGCATCATCATGCTGCTGTGGAACATGGTGTCGTGGAACTCTACCTCGATCGACTTCGACGCCGACTCATCCGAGTTGCCATAGCACCTGATGATGCCCACGTCGTTCCAGCACAAATAACGCGGGTCCAAGTGTTCGGGTGTAGAAGAGGGCATGAAAGATGACTGTAAGAGTACTCTAGGTGTAGTTGGGACCGGTGTTCTGTCACGGGATGGTCCTGAAGAATTGAAAATTAGCAAGTCACAATACCGAAGAGTATTGACAATGGAGTTCGTACCGTAAATATAATTCATCTATGTACCGGGTGACACAGACTCATGGTACACGCTCTGTTTTCCTTTGTTTTTATAGCTAGCTACATTTCTGAAATTTGGAACACCAAATATACTCACTAGACGGCAGTTTTCGACATGATCAGAAACTTTTCTCATTTTTCCGAAAATGACATCAACTTTCAGTTTTACTGTATATTTATAACATTTTTGGAGACCCAATATCGAACTTAAGACGGGCGTTTCACCAAAATGGTTTGGCAGACCCTTTTTTCAGCATGCTTTCCGGCCTTGTCATGGATTCAAACCCAAAAGTAATTGAATTAGTGTAAAGAGGAAGGTTCAAATTAGGGAATGAGTATTTTTTGGAGTCAAAACTCTTCCATTTAAAAAAGTTATGGGTCATTGAAAAATGTAAACATTGTAAAATTTGTGTCTCAGAATCAAATGAAATTACCTCATTCTATGGAACCAAAATTGAGGAATGCTTCACCAAAATATCAGCATCTGAAATGCCTTCCTTCGAACTAAAAGCATGTTTGAATCTGAAATTTGACACAAGGACGCTATTTATGGTTTATTATGTTAGATTCTGAAGGAATTTCGTTCAAAGATGAAGTAGAAAACATTAATTTGCGAGTTCGGACCGGTTCGTACTGGTTCGTACCCTACCTAATAGACGGCGGTACACACGTACACACGTAAACAACCAGCAGATGGCATTCACGTCGACCCGCGTTTTCAATGATACGAAAAGTTACAAGATACACGAATGTGTTCGATTCTTGAATCATATTTATATATTGCTCATTATGTATAATTCTTTTCTAATTTGTTATGGAGCAAGAATTGGTATAAAATATCGTAAGTTTCATCACCTCTATGAAACTCCTCGTGGAAGTAGAAATATTGATGCCGTGTTGCCAAATACTCGGAATTTTCGCAAGTTCGAGGATATCCAATGAAAATTAAATAATATTTGCGTCAAAAAAAATTGCTATATCAATTTTTTCACTTCTACTGGACTTCGACAATGTCTGTCTGTCCTGTCGTCCACACAGTTCTTTCCTATCACTTTGCATTTCCTTGTCTTTAGGAAAGCTATAAAACTTTGTACCAGACACAAAGCCCTTGCACTTATTGTCAACATTACAACCATACTCTGGGCAACTCATCTTCAATCAAATTTAAACTTCAAAGTTGATTATTTCGAAGAGATATTTTCTTGATTTGCAACAGTAAACACACGCAAAATATAGCCCAATAACACCAATATGGTGAAATTTCTCACAAGCTGACGTCACACTAGCCACGCCCACGTGCGTGATAACTATGAGTCAGAATATAGTGATGATCCTTGTACATACTATCGGGGTAAAATATTTGATGCTGGGGTTCAGCAATAGAGCAACAATTGTCAATAAGATGGAAGTCAATAATTATTTACAACTACTGTTTTGCTGTGAAATATTTTATACCCTTGGCAACACTGGTTGGTACAGAGTTTGCAGATCGTTTTTGCTGGTCTCTGGCTCACTTGAGTCGTTACCTACTCCGCTCCTCTCATACCTCTCGGGTGAATTCGGGTACAGGTCGGTGCCCAGAGTCAACGCTCAAGTGGCGTATTTTTTGCCGTAGGTAAATGACTCAGTTATCGTGCGAACTGCTTTGCCTTTTGCCTTCACAATTAGCATGGTCGTGGCATAGCAGTATAAACAAGGTCTAGCATTAGCATTGGGGAAGGCGAGACTTATAATCAGATCAAAAAAATATATGAGAAATATATTTTTAAAATTTTGGCTACGCAAATGGGAGCCTTGATATTTCGAATGGAACACCCTATATATTATTAGATTTTCGGATTCTGAAGAAGATTCTGAGCATATTTGCTGTAGGATGTCCTATAGCTATCTTTCACTGTTTTTGACCTAAGAATCAATACTGTCAGAATGTTGCAATTTTCACTGCTGCTTCCTCGAGTGCTTCTTGAAACATAGTCATCTTATTAGGTTTGGCGCATATTGAATTATTATTATACGGGGTATGAAAAAAGGTGCGTCAAACTCGGGCACGAATAAGATCGAAAAAGTCGATTCTTTTCAAATGTTATATCGATATAAACCAGGATAAAATTGTCATTGTTAGGTTAATCATCATTAGTGTTTGATAAATTTGAGTCATGTGGCCCACTACAATCAAATTTGAACAAATTTTATTTTTCTTCCGAAATATCTCATAAAATATCTTCATCAATTTTCCGCATGCCCTTGGTATTATCATGTTAAACTGACCATGAATGGAGAATGGTTTCTAAATCTTTCCTCTCGTATATAAATATGCCATTCCCATAACTTGAACTTCACCATTTCAATCCTATAATTCAAAAACTGTTGAAGATAGGCGAAGGGACATATTATATCATTCGGAAGGTAATGGATGATAGAAATTATTGAAAAAATCGAATTTTTGGAGTTTATATGTACCCGAGTTTGACGCACCTCTTTTCACACCCTGTATAATATTGATTCAATATGCACGAGAATTCATAAGATACCTGCTCAGATACCTGTGTGTTGGGAGGCCGCTGTGGAAATTTCAGCTTTCTGTCGTAACTGGCAAGAAAAATGTCGCAGTTTTCGCCGTGGAAAATCAACAATCAATTCAAATGTCTCAGAATTCGAGAATCTAATGATATATAGGGTGTTCCATTTGAAATTCAAAAGTTGCTCTTAGTAACACTAGATCTGGCAACATTGCACATGTGAAAATATTTTCAAGAGCTAGATTTTGACATCCCATTTCCGTACCCAAAATTTCAAAAATATATTCTGCTCCGTTCTCTAGATACTTCTGATACGCCATCGAAAAGATATTCAGTACGAGCCGTGTAGCAACAAGTGCGGAAATGTAACGAGTGCTTGAAATACACTTTCCAACGAGTTCCAACGACCAAGAATATTTCAATTATGAGCATTATGAGTGTTTATGAGACATATTTCTAGTCAGTTCCGCTCATTGTCGACGGCTATCCAAAATATAGCAGTCTGGAACGAGAATACCCAAGCGGTGACCCGTTAGAGTGACCGATCTGATGAAAATACCTATGTTAATTTCATGATAATAAATCTGTGCGCAGATAAATTAATTCAAGTTCATCGTATCGAAATGACTCAACTGTGTTATGTCTAGGGATTGTCAAATTCATCGATAATTCTCGATGATGTCGTTGTTATCGATATTATTGGTATCATCGATATGAAACGATAAAGTCGATAAACTTGATCTTCTTGAATTGTAGTGGATTCATATTTTGAGAGATCGGGATGCGGAATGAACCTAGATATATGATAAGTGGGGGCATAGGCACCATGTATATGTGATCATATCATCAGTTAAATTTTCAATTGAAATATCAGTACATTCATCATCGCATCGATCATTGATGCGAATGTGCGTTTGTGAAAAATTTTCATACTAGTGCGTTTTACTTTACATTTTCTTGTTGCCATAGTTCGAAATGACATAACAAAAACATTACTTTTTTTGTTTATCGATAGAATGTTCATTTTGCTTACCGCGCATATTATTTTATATTATTTTTTATTCGCTTGTTATTTATTTGTTAGTTACATTTGTTATTTGTTACTTGTTAGTTACCCATTGTGTTTTTTCTCATTTAGGTGAATAAATTATCAATGATATCATTATCATTATTATTATCACCTCCCTACCTACAGCGACTTTGTCACAAGAACACGTGTTCGAGATCAAATACCTGTTATAATATTGTACTATTCAAAAATACTATATTTCAAACTCTTCAAATGCCTGACACAAATTTGGTGTTCACTGTGGTAGGTACACAAAGGTGATCGTTGCAACCATGTTTATATACTATCATCCTGGAAGCAGATATCGATATCGATGAAGTAATTCAGAATGGGTTTAGAGCCAATACAAAATAAATATGCGAATAAAGATATTCAATTCTTTTGTTCCGTCGAATTCGATCAGAGCCGTCGCGATGTATTATATACATATAGTTCGACAGGCCAGTAGAAACGATTGAAAAACATACCTACACTTCAATCTGTTCGGTTCTGCAATGCCTATACAGGGTGTGTCATCAATGCTGCACGAAAATTCAAGATCGATTCGTTTCAGAAATGTTTCAAGTGGATTTTTGTTAGGTATCCGATAAGTTATCCGATTTTTGTAAGTATACCTAGTTATCCGATTAGTTTACTGATCGATCGGCTGTAGCTAAATAGCTTCCTCGAGTATCACAGATTTTCTTCCAACAGCTATGCATAAGTTTGGTTTTCATTCTGACTTTTCTCATATTTTGACCCAACAAATCTGACCTCGAAGTTTCGTGCAACAATAATAAAACATCATGTATAAACAGCGGCCGGTCGGGGTGCCAGTTTCCAGTTCTTCATCTTGTTACAACAAATGAAAGCTTGTTTAATTTTTGTTATTTTGTTCATTCATTTAACTTGCTTGATATGATTACAGACAGACAGACACTGGGACAGGTGGAACAAAAAAAAATCTCCGGCCCCAAAAACCTCCATACTGAGCAATTTAGTTTAGAATTAGACCAAAATCAAAAAAATATCTGCCATTTTGGAGCCGCCATGTTGAAGTTTCGAATTTTGACATAAAATCACAATCTCCAACCTCGAAAACCCCACAACGAAAATTCCTAATCGAATCTGACCAAAATCACAAAACTGTTTCGCCCTCGGTTACGCCATTTTGAAGTAACGTTGAATTTTTGATTTTTGACAAATAATCATAATGTCCGACCCTGAAAACCCTCAAATGAAAATTTCGAAAAGAATCTGACTAAATATAATCACAAAACTGTTCCGCTATTTTGGAGCAGTGATGTTGAATTCTTAATTTTGGCAAAAAATTATAATGTCCTCCGAATACCCCAGATACCGAATAGACTGGGATCATTATGAAAAAAAAAATGGTCATTTGAATTTCGGGATTTTGACAAATAATCATAATATCGATATGAACCCGAAAATCTCAAAATTCAAATCTTTAATAGAATCAGACCAAAATAAGTGTTCCGCCATTTTGGAGCCGCCATGTTGAATTTTCTATTTTTGACAAAAACTTCTAATTTCCGACTCCAAAGACCACCAGACATCGATTTTGAGTAAAATCTGACGATAACCACAAAACTCGTCTGCAATTTTTTTCATTTCATAATGCCTTGTTGTAAAAATTATGTCCACCTGCCAAATTCCTAATCATTCGGACGATTAGAAGTGGGTCAAATTCAACTTGCAAGTTTTGATGAAACTAAATGAGAGCTTGTATTTTTATTTCGATATTAGGGATTCCTGATCTTCGTATTTTTCTTCTTATACTTACGAAATTGACGTTTCGTAAGTATGTCAACCAATCACCTGTCTGGATTGTATACGAAACGTCAAATTCGTAAACATACGAGGTGGAATACGAGAGATCGGGAATACCCCTCATATTCTTATAGATGAAAATTCAGTGCGAAATACCCGCGTTCTGCCAAAGCCATCAAGGTTTATCTCTGAGAAAGATAAATATCGTCAAAGTAGTCGGCTCGGTTCTACCACGCTGCGCGACCCGCGACATAAATAAATACTCACATTGTCTGGATCGAGACTCCAGACCTATAAAAACAACATACATATAATTATCTTGCGCGGACAGTAACAGCAACCAAATAATATAAAACTTCTACTTCGATGCGATCCTAGTATACCGACACCTATTGAGAACATGCCAGAACTGACCAAAAAGGAGGAAACTACAATAAGGCACCAGCCTTAGGAAAATAATCATATTTTATTACGATCGGGCATCGCATCGCCATCTAGACAGAGTTTCAGAAGTAGGCAGTGAATCCCCGCTCTTAATATGGACAGATGTATGGATCGCCTATCGATGCTATTTTCGAATTACGCCAGAGTACTATAATGGTACCATTTGAAAAAAAAGAAGTTTCGAGTACAAAAAACCTTTTTGTTCACTTTTTGGCACCTATTTTGAACCACAGTACTTCTTCATATAGTAATAACGCTAGTGTAGCATCATTTCTATCATTCGAAATGAAATAAGGGGGTTCATTACTATCTAGATCGAAAAATTATCTGTCCGAAATGTGCTCGGACAGATAAAATATCAACTTTTGGGTATCACTGGATTCACAAAATCATGAAGTTTTCAAAAATGTAAAAATATACAGAGTGTTCTATTTAATAATCGAAAGTTGATTTCATTTCCGGAAAAACCAGGAGTTGGAAGAAATTTGAATATGTCAACCTTCTAGTGCATAGCAAAATTTTGATTCTTCTTGTGAGCTGTGCATATCTATCGACAAATAAATTCATCATTATACTTCAAATGTCTTCAATTCATGTGTGCATAGATGTGCACTCTTACTAGAAAAATCGAAAATTTTAGCAGTTAAACTTACAGAATTAAGTACTATCATGGAATATCTCAGGAATAATAGGTTTTTGGTATAAGAAAGTGAATAAGAACAGTTTCATAATAGAATTGAATCATGAAAAGAAAAAATGCCAAAACACTTTCACTTTTCACTTTCGGGTATCGGTATTGGGTATGATTCAGTTTGGTATAAATGAATCTAATGAAAATCTAGTAGCCAAGACCATGGCAGCATACGCGTAATTATTAAAAATTATCATTGAATATACAGAGAGCTGCACAAAAAACAGCCAGTGGTGCAACTGTATTTTTCATTCCTTGATATAAAAATATTCGTTCTTTCACTTCCAGTTCATCCGGAAACAACCCCAATTTTATATTTATAAATAGGACACCCTTTTTGGATTCAGGGCATCGTTACACACACACTAGCAGCTCTTCCTGACGGAAATGTCAAATCGGAAATTTTTCTATTAATTTTTTTCATCTCTTAACATTGCCATAAATTGATCATGGTATTCAAGATTTAGGCAGCCTAATACCATCAATATAAGATGTCAATTGGATCATAATGTAACAATTCAACTAATTTTTGAAAACAAGAATTAGTATTACTGAATAAATAATAAAAGAAAAATAAACAATAAATGATCACCTCCATTTTATGCAAAGCACTGCTAGCACGTGTAAGAGTTGCATTGGATAAAATTTGAATAAATTTCAGAGTCACTGTTGAGATATAAGAAGGAATATTGTTAATATATACTGTTACCAATATTACAGAACTGGCCATTTTCCTCACTACAGGAGAATATCTCAAAGAAAGATATTTCATTTCAGTGACAGATCATATTTGTAATATAATAATAAATTGGCTACTCTGGTCCATTCTAGCTCGCTCTTTTTCACCTTGGAGATTTTTGATGGACCTTATGTTATCTTGAAAATGTTACTGAAAATGTTACCTAGGTACTTACATTGCGAATATATTGAAACGTTTTTATTCCTTCATGAATCAGTGAGAAAAAGAGTGAAAAATATTCCTCACAACTTGAATGACTTCCATTCAAAAATTCTTATAGGAATATGTAGACTTACCTGATTCTACTTTTTGCAGGTCATCATCTGACTCTTCTAAGTTATATTGTTGCTTTAATTTTGCAAGAGATACTGAGTTTTCATTATCCTCGTCATCATCTTCAAATTTAACGTCAGTGAAATCCACATCATCACCAGCAAATTCTGTCTCTTCTGCCTTTTTTTCTTCATTGCTTTTGGCCATGATACCTTTTACTGAATCTGATATGATTCCCAAGTGACCCTCAACATCAGTGTACACAATATCACCATTACCTGAGAACATATTCAATGACAGTATTACAAAGAACATCGCAAATACCCCAAAATTTTGTTCATCATTATTAACAGCAATCAGGCCATGATGATCCTATCTTATTTTTTTTTTTTTTTTTGGGGGGTGGGTTGGCATTAAACCGAAGTTTTTTTGCCACAGACTTGAATTATACGTATCGTATATGGGACAGCACTGTCTCATCCATACTACACCCAGTCACCTTTTTACGCATCTCTGCAGGCAGTGGGAATCGAACCCACGACCGAAAAGTGGCTATCTAATAATCACTGCGCCTTTGCGCTCATCGCCACATCTTATCTTATGTTTCCTATGAAATTTTCAAGTATCCCTTATGGTTTTCGAGACACCCTGTACAAATTAGTTTTTACAAGCAATAACACCCGCAACACATATATATCATACAGCCCAATGCAAACCCCTCAAAAATTTTCGAACGGTCCCTCCAAAATCAAGAGAGATAAATTTCTAAAAATTTCAAAATAGTCATGTAGTGAAGAAATTCCGTCTTACAGTAATCTGCTTTGACTATATGCATGGTTGTCATAACCAGACATTCAAGCAAATGTGACAATTGAACCATCCAATTTTGTTATGGTTGAATTGAAGTATACCTGAAATTCATGTTCAATTACATTTACATGTAATTATATGTTTTTTAAAGATATAATGTATTGGTTTCAAGATTCAAGAAAAACTCTCACAGCTGCCTTCTGCTTGCGAATAGATATCATTCCATCAATTCAATTGACTCTACCGCCTATTCTGACAAAAACTGATTCAATAATTGATCACACTCCAAAATGAAGTGAGAAAACTTCGAGTGAAAAGGTTTTCTTGAGGTTGTATACATATATTTTCTGTCTAACATTGATGCTAAGAGTCCAACATTGCCACCCAAGTTATTGATTGGATTTTGACAATTCCACTTTGGAAGTTAATTAATTTCAGTGCAATTTGAAAACTGAAGAAAGAACTGAGAAGAGTTCTTGAAGACTTAAAGGTGAAATATTTAATCAGTGGTGACTTTTTGAGCATGTTTTCCAAAAAAAAAAACAATAACATTGAAACTGTTATTGATGTTTACCTCTCGGATTCCACATCAATCCACAAATTGCTATAGACTTGGAATGTTTGCTCATGTTGACAACTTCTTGGGTATTAGCCTCCCATATGACAAAATCACCTTCCAGCGATGTTGCAAGGATATACTTTCCACAAGGAGAATATTGGACGATCGAGTATGAAGCAGATACATCATTACAGATCAAAACTGCTTTTTGGGACCAGTCTGATACATTCAGAATAACGACCTGGTTTTTATCAGGATATGCCAAGTTCTTGCCTTCGGAAGGTTCAAAGTCAATTCGACCTGCAACAATAAGAAATGTCTAATTATATATTTGTTTTTATTTTATAATTATTATTTCATTATATAGTCAATTCTAGCAAATGTATTAGAAACTGAGACCATAAGATGATAATAGTATAAATCTACATCATATTTTGTAGTTTCAGATGTATCACAATTCAGAGAATTTAGAAAAATTGAATAATAATAATAATAATAAAACGGCTTCATTCTTCATTTCAGTTTCTACACATGGACAAAAATAGAACAATATGTTTCAAAAATACTCCTATTTGAAATATTTGAAATCTTGACAGGTTTTGCGACCTTCACTTCCCTAGTATATCCTGAATATATATATATATATATATATATATATATATATATATCCTATATAGATATAATAGCGTAAGAATAGCTGTCGTATTGGAAATTATAGTAATCAATTATTTATTTCAGTTCTACTCGACTATTCCAAAATTGAGAGGTTCCAATTGGAATATCCCGTACAGATGATTTCATCCACCATCAGATATAGAAATCAAATAGTGTTTTCAATTTTGCTACAAAAGGAAGTCTTATCTTGGGTTTATATATTACCCTCATAGCATAATGCTTTCTCAAACACCCAATTACTAACCAACAATTGTTCAGAAAATCTATAGGATCTAGTACCTTAACTTGCAATTTATTTTTCATGTAAATACCAACACCGTCACCTCTGGCCTCTCAGTCCTGCCTGAATGATTTGAAATTACCAATGATAAGCAGGTCATCAGTTATTTCATTCATCAGCAATGTCTCACACAACATCATCAAATTGAAGTCATGATCATTAATTATTTACCTGACCTCCGGAAACGCCCTCAACAACCTGTCTCCAATTTTAATGTCATGTTGAATTCACAAAACACAATCATTGCTCTCAGTGTGTGCATAGTTGTGATGAAGTCAATACTCACATAATACCTTTGCATTTGCAAAACTATTGACTCTAGGAAAACAATTGCTCTCGTGCAGTAATGTCTGAGATTCCATATGCCAGACCCGCAATTTGGTGTCTCCTGATGCAGCTGCCACCATTTTAGATTTTGAAGTAATCGCCACACTCAAGCAAGGACCAGCAGGACCATAGAATATTACAACTTCTTTATTGGCTCTCTCTAAATCGATCAATTTTACTTCCATATCCTCACCCGCCAAGGCAATCAACTGAAGAAAATATATATATATTAGCGAAATTTTAGTTATTTGAGATGAAAGTACTTTCGTTAGATTGCTTGTTGTAAAAAAAATCCTTGTCATTGACTGTTTGCTCAAATTCTCATAATACCTGTAGAAATGATTGATTTTTCTAATTTTGTTTTGATATCTCAAGTTTTTTTTTCTGAAATCCACAAGGTATTGAAGTATGGTTTGTTCTGTATATTTTGATATGACAAATAGTTCAGTAAAATGTATCCCTTGCCTCATAAATATTGCTTCACCTCCTCATCTCAAGTTGCTACAAAAATGCACTACTAAATACCCTTCAATATTGATATACTATCATTCCTGTTTAACAATTAGGTAATTTTTAAATCAAATTCTCAAATCCAACAAATTTATCCCTACAACTTTGAGCATTAATATATTATGTTGAGATTCTTATCTGTGGGCTTCTCAACTTCAGTTTTTTGTAAACTCTTCCAATATTTCTACTGGTTTTGAGTGTTCATCTTTCCTTAAAAGTATTAGTCATTCTTGTCCCA
This sequence comes from Gastrophysa polygoni, assembly GCA_963576655.1. Lineage (NCBI taxonomy): Eukaryota > Metazoa > Arthropoda > Insecta > Coleoptera > Chrysomelidae > Gastrophysa > Gastrophysa polygoni. The sequence continues at coordinate 19,490,270 of OY755090.1, read as the reverse complement.
GAGAAACTTTTGAGCAGTTCTTATACTAATCTGAACAATTCACAGTTGTCTCTAGTAAACTCATGGTGTACATTGAAAGGTTGATTCTCTTGCATTATGTATGTCCTCATATTGAGCTTTTTGTGACAACATGCCTGCATAAATAGGTGTTCGTAGACATCAGAACTGAACTCTATTTTGATTGGACCAGGATTTCCTGTATTCTTTTTTGCTTACTATATAAGCCATATTGACCTTTTTCTACTCCTAGACAATATTCTATTTCCTGAAAGATCCAGATAGTGTCTTAATTATACTTTGTTCCTGGTATTCTGAATACAATGGCATCATTTCTTATGGAATGCAGACGATTCAATTGAAGATTTTTGCACATTTACTTCAGACACAGGGCATCATATATGTTAACCAGATCTATATTGAGATAACTGAAATTAACATGATTCTGAAAACTCAGAGAACTCTGAGAATCCATCTAAATCATTTTCATTGTTGTGAAGATTCTGATTTCTTGCAAGGTTCAGTTATGCATTACATTGGGTCAGATTATTGGATATGAAATAGAACCAGTAACATATGACTCCTCTAAACTACAACTTTGAATATTGTAGGTATAATTACTCAATATAGAATTTCATTCACCTGACTATCTCGTTCTGTTGCGATATGATTGATGGGAGCTACAAATCTGTCCAATACTCCATTTCTATCTCCCTCTGATAACGTGAGGATTTGGATATCGTTACTACCTGTAGCAACATACAGGTTGTCTGCTTTTTGTCGAATCGATAGAGCCCATTCTCCAACACAGTTGTGAATGGGATCATCTCCTTCCGGTGACCAAATCCTGATTTCACCATCGGCTCCACATGTTATGAACCGACTGAAATAAATAATCCAAAGTATTCCTATATTGTAGTTGAATGAACAAATTACCATCCATCTTCAGAATAACAAACATCTGTATGCCCTTCCTCATGAGCATATCGAAGCGCCTCGTGGATCATGCTATAGATTATTAATCACGAATGAATATCAAATAAATAAAACAAAATAATAAACAACAATCCAACAATTCTGGTTCTTCGAAAAATTGTATGAATGACATCTGTACTTAAAGACCCGCGAAAAGCGAGTACAATGTTGCCATGGCTTTCATGGTTTTTCCCATAGAAATACATATAATTTATCATAATATATATAATATACATTCATTAACCACTGCAAGCATACATTTTTCAAATATTTCCACACTAATGTGTGCGTTTTACTTTCAACTTTGTTTTATTTTTTTGTTGCCATAATACTTTCTGAATATCACAAACATCAAAACAATGTTGAAAGTGCTTTCATAGAATAACTGTTTACACTGTGCTGTTTTCATGGGTGGTCAAGTTTTCCATCCAGATATAAGACTTTCTTGTGAGATCGTGAAAGTCATATTCTGAGGTTTGTGTGTTTAAGAATACTGAATAATGTGAGTCAATCAGATACAAATGTATTTATTTGGGAGAGAAATGAACAGTTGAAATTAATGTGATGATGTGTAAGGTATTTTTTTTCCTATTCATACATTGACATCGAATACGCCAATTCCCAAGAAAAAATTTTCTCAGATGAGCCACTGGGTAACGCCATCTAGTGTCGATTTTAGGCAGCCTCAGGTATTAGGATTTGATATAATCAAGTAGGCAGAAGTCTACCATGGTTTCTAAAAACCGTGGAAGTCTACATTTTCTAGTGGCTGTGGATGGGGAATTGAAACACCATTCTATTTACAGCATGTCTATGACTATTTTATTCTATGACCAATAACCATGACTAATATTAGATAAATACAAATTTTAAAATGGCTGCCAATGTTATTGTTTTTAAATGTTATAGGATGTGTAGTTGATTATTATATATAACTTCAAGATCTGATAGTGAAGTAGAGAGGAATATCAGAATGACTTGGAAAACTGTGAATGATTTGAATAGTTGTTATGGAATAGGTAAGTTCACAATGTTGACATGTTCAATCAAACTTGGGTGGGCTTCTTTCCAAACAACAAATCGATCCAGAGATTCAATAACCTGTTGCTTTCGAAGAATTAATTATAGGGGATAAAAATCTTTCCGCCGTACTCCGAATGACGGCTGCTTTTAAAGTTATTATTATTGAGAAATTTGATTTGAGATTTGAGAGCCCCTCCCACTTTCATTTGAAAATACTTCCACTTCCTCAGTGATCTAATATGATTAATAGTTTAAGTATAATAATGTCATTTTATTTTTAGGTTTTGTTTCATTCTCGAAAAAGAAAAATCCGTTACATTCTATTAGTGATAAGAATTTACAGTAGTGTTTAAACTCTTAATTGGTATAATTAAAAAGTATGCTTTGACTACAGGAGCAAAAAGCAAGCTTATTATAGAAAATACAAAAATAATCAGGATCAATGAATATTATAAATACTGTTAAGTTCTGATGAGAAATCTAGAGATCTATTCAGAATCCAGAGGTAGATAACATCAAATCTGATAACAGTCATCAATCTGATGAGATAAATCCTTGCAGTCATTTAACCTCTTTTCAAGGGGGGATAAGTTCAGATGTTGTTATTAAGATGAATAATCATGATTTATAATGGGGAGATGTGGCTCATAAGTGCAGAATCGAATGTAATTGTTTCAGAGTCTTTCTAATGCTTTTTTTTTGCACTGAGCAGAAAGGAGACCATTTAATACTTGCATACGTTTGGTGGAATCTCACAAATGTAATGTGTACTATTTTCTCAAGAGAAACCAAAAACCCTTGGCAATTTATCAATTGAAATCCCATCATTTTGAATGCTCTTACTTGAATTGGTCAAAATATTCACCAATACAATCTGTAGACTGAAGTTTGGACCACCCATGGTAGGTATAGGAGGAATAATTTTTTTCGCAGGACCTGAAAAAAACTTGTATGAAAATACATATTAATGATTAACAAAGGGTGCACCCAAAAGAAAAGGTCAGTGCAGTGTGAAGGGGGAAGTAAAAATCCTGAACAATATAGGCGGTATCCAATGATAAAAAAAAACTGTGTATATTTCACCCCAAATCCTTGTTACGTTAATTTATATTGAAATTGATTTCGTCCAGGGCCATCAGATGCAGGTGAAAGAATCTCCAAGTTGATATAATATTTTGATCTGAACGTATGTACGAATTCATTCGAAAATTCGAATTTTCTTGTCTGAATTAAAACTTTCCTTGTTTATATATACATATTATATATACAGGGTGTTCCATTTGGAATATCAAAGGTGCCACTAGTTATCAATATAAGCTGCAACACCGTATCATCTTAAAGATTCTAGTTGGGTAGATAATGTCCTAATATGCTATCCTTCAAATTTTCAAAGTGTCTGGTTCAAGAAACGTCCAATCTGCCATCCACGGCAAATCAGCCTATATATAAATGATTTTGTTGGTGTTCTTAAATCTCCCATGATCGACCTTTTCCATTTTTCATAAAATGTCTTTAGTCAAAGTGACGTTGATCCCTGAACTCGAATGATAATATCAATATCAGCAGCAAGAATATGTTCTACTTGTAGGAAATGAATGTACTTAAATCTCTAGTGATCGTCCCTGCCCGTATTACATTATTGCTCAAGACATGATATTTTTATTGCAGCCATCTACAATTTCTTCTCTCCTGGTGATTATAAATTGAAATTAACAGTTGGAGATTCTGTACACATCTTGGAAGAAGAAGAAAATTGGTATTTTGGCTATGTTGTTAGTGAAAGTGACAGGAAAGGAATATTTCCTAAAAGCTACATACACTTGAAAAAATGTGATAACTTTGACACCATAGGCCAAGTAGCAAAAGAACCTTCCATCGCTATGGAGATAACATCTGTGCTCAGAGAATGGGGACAGCATTGGAAGAACTTATATGTGGTAAGCATCAGATGAAACAAAAGTGAAAAATTTTAAACAAATTGTTAATTCAGAAGTGAATAGATTGCTTCGAGAATTTCATTCATTATCCAATTAGCAATAAGCGTTCATCAGTTGAGCTTTTTGTTTACAATAACTTTGTCTAGGTAGACAATCATGAATTAATGACTAAAAAATAGACGGACTTTTAACTTTGTTACTTCAATTGAACCGGGATTTTTCTCTAGTGCTCAACTAGAACACTATTCTAACAATATTCTTGCTGGATGTGATTTTATTTTTGAAAATGTTTCTGGTGATATCCTTCAAACACTTTCAGCAATTTTGTGGAATTTGTTTATTTTTTAAAAAATGAGGTTAGGTTGAACGGCTTGGAACTGATGCGATGATATAAAATACCTAGTTATATTAAATTACAGAAATAAGCTACAATTTAATATTTATACGGAAGAAATCAATCTTTTTGATGGATTGATTATAATCCTACCATATCCCAAGGGAAGGTAAACAATGAATAATTGTACGTACGAAATGTGTCGATTTATAATTCCCATTATTTCATTCATTTCAGGAAAATAATAAAAATTTTGAACCGATGAAAAATCAGATATATGACCTCGTGTCTCATCGAAGTAAAATACTGAGTGGAACATTACCCGGTGATGAACTGAAAACTGTCATAAGGCAGGCAGTAGAAGAAATCGATCTGGGCAATAAAGTATTGGGTTTAGATCTGGTTGTGAGGGACAAGAATGGAAATTTAATTGACCCCGAAAAAACAAGTACACTACAACTATTTTACCTTCACAAAAATGCTATTGCACGGATGACTAACAGGAATAAGGTAAATTATTATAATATAAATATAAAATACAGATTCAGAAACATTATTGAAAATTAATTGTTGAATCAAGAAGCTTAGTTTTCTATATAAGCTCACAATAGTTGATTACACTGTAAATTGTTCTACTTTTCTTTTTTTCATTATACTTTTTTTGTGAACTGCCTTTTTTGCCTTTTCAGTGCATATTCTTGTACATTTGTTGAATAAAATCGATTCATTAGAATACAAAGTAAATAAATACCCAAAAACCATATAAATATTTAGAAAACCCTAAATATGTATATCAGCAACTAAGTTGCCATCTTCAGTGCACCTGAAAAAAAAAGATGAGACTCCTTAGTATGTATCAAGGTATTCTCCAGAAATTAGCATCGAGAGTACCAATCTCAGTTTTCTTCGGGATCCGATATGTTTCTTTATTGCTCTTCATGATGAAGTTTATGTGCTTGTGGCTGAAACAACTCACTTCTGATTCAATCCAATCTGTAACAAAGTTACTCACATATTTAGAGGTTATTGTAATGTCTTGAAGGGGCGGAACGAGGGATGTGAACGGGAAATATATATATATATATATATATATATATATATATATATATATATATATATATATATATATATATATTTTCACCTTCAAATATAGTACCTCCTTTCTGTTTTTTTTTGTTACAAGAGCTGGTTTATTCCTTGTGTTCATGGTGTAATGATAGTTTGCCAGTATGAATTGTAGTAGCTCTTCACCTCTGTGGTTGGTATTGCTGCTTCCCCAGATAGTGTGATGCGCATTCGCGTCACGGAAGATGAAGTCTTTTCTGCCTGCAGTCCTTCACCAGCTATTGCATATTTCAGCTACTATTCTACAGATGTAAATTATTTTGAACAGTGTAGCCCAACATAGAATATTATTTAACTTATCATTTTTTTTTTCAGAGAGACATCAAAGAACCACAACCTAAAACAGCCATACAGCAGTATTCTAACATATTCCTAGTAGCAGTTAGAAATTTCACATTCAAGATGACAGAAGATGCTGAATTACTCATGACCTTATATGACGGCAAGGAATTCAAAGCATTCACAGAAAACTATGTGGTGAGATGGACTAAAGAAGGATTGATGAGCGATATTGATCAAATGCATAACTTGAGGGTTATGTTTACTGTGAGTGGAATTCGTCTATCTTTTCTTTAATTCGTATTGCTGTATTTTGGTTGTTGGATTCTTAGACCAATAGCCAAATTATTCAAGAAGTGATCATTTTCTAGCGGTTTATTAATTGGGAAGGTGATGAACCGATGAGGGCGCTGTTTTTGAACGGTGAAAAGCCGCATTGTAGAGTGCTGTTTGTTTACGTCATTCGTGACTTTTATCTATTCAGCATTTTGGTATCTCAAAGTTGAATTCCACTCAGCAAACATGCTGGGTAGTTTCTCAATCGTATCTGCTCAAAGAATTTGTGCAGCGCACTTGGCAATTTGTAGTGGAGCAGCTGCTTTAGCTTAGCCACCAGTAGATTGGAATCAATAACCCAAGTGGCGTCCCAGAGGCTACACCACCAATATTATTACAAATAAAAATATACACTACTGACTTTTTTAAATATTTATATTTTTTTCAGATTGAGCATCTAAAAATAAGAGTTTTATGTGGCTTCGCTTTTCTTTGTATCTAGCTTCGTTTTTATAGAAAAAATAAAAATTACTTCAGTGCAAGTCCATAATACAATTTTAAAACAAATTCCATACTGAGAAAGATGAAGGAATGTTTCCTAATGAAACAAATTACCTGATATTTATCATGTCCCATTATCCTGACACATTTCAAACTCATGTGTCAGATTCGAGATAATGAATCTCAGATGCGTGAATGAGCATCTTCTATAATGATACGCAATTTTTATTACCTCAAGATTGGTCATATTGAACTGTAGACACAGGATGAAATGTTTCATCACACTCGAAAGTAAATTCAATTAGTAATATTCAATATGTTCTTATTGAACATTTTCTTCGAAGCAAGTGCAGTACACATGAATGCAAAATAGAATAAAGACTTTTATAATAATATATTACCGCTTATCTGAGTCAGTTCAGTCAGCGGTTGAGATAGCTGTTACAGATAACCGGGGATACGGCGTTATTATAAAATTTCCTTTCAGGACTTGGGAAAGAAAGATTTGGAAAGGGAAAAAATATTTTTTGTGTGTCATGTGATAAGAGTAGGTGCAATGGACGTCAAAGAGTTGGACCATCGAAGAAGTTCGATGAACATGTATTCGAAGAAAAATTATAATGAAAACATGAGGCGACCTTGTGGGGTAGCAGCTTTTGACGTAACAGATTATATGAGTGGAAAATCTGAAACAGATTTAGAGCGGGAATATGCAATACCTTTCGTCAGGTGAGAATGATCAGAGACTGAATAATCAGTTGGCAGTTGAATTATACACAGAATTGACGGATGGATGATGGTTTTCATATCATTAGAGAGGTGGGCGTGGTTAACTTACATTGCCATTGGCTGTGTTGCCACCTTGACGTATCCCTTTTTCTCTATCAAATGCATGATATTCTGAAAAATTACAAGATATGTGAATAGTCATACCTGATCTCTTGATTACCGGTGTTGGTTGTGCTTCCAGACCAGTTTAGAATCTCTCTTTGATATTTGATGATTTCCAGATTGTACATTTGAATATGCTGATGATGCTTTCAATTTCACTACATTATTTTTCTGTCGTTTACTTGATTCTTTATTACGATTCCGGGAATCTTTTCTTTGAAATCTACATTAATTTCTGTCCTCATCATCTCTCCTATTTCTGAATGTTGATCTTAATTCAACCCTGTCTAGAAATTATTTCTTCAATGATATAATAACAACTTCCAAAGTAGTAAAAATTACTTTTTCAATTCTACAGATTTTTAAAAATAATCCATCAAAAATACATATTTGATTTTATTTTATGTTAGTTGTGGTGATAACATATTTTGTATTCTGGAAATCATAAGGTGCATTTGACTGATTTTATTTCATCATTGCCTCACAGCAACAATTTTGTCAGATAAAGCAGATTTTCACAAAAAAAATCGAGACACGAGGTGAATGAATACTCTAAAAATAGTTGAATTGTTGGTAGGAATAAAATATTCATCCAGTTTCCTGCTTCGAATTGTAGGTTGTACTGTTTCCCACAATATTGAAGAAAACGAGCGCCCGGATTGGGAGAATTTTCCTGCCCGGGTTTAATTTACATTTTCAAAAAATGTAAATTAAACCTGGTACCATTGGTGTTATGTCATATTTATGTTCAGTGCACTTTAACTTTCCTACTCACTATTTCTGTCCGAAAATCTTGATCAATATAATCAATTTGATTTTCCCCCAATATCGTTCTCGTGTTGGAATGTTGTATATCTCGGAAAACTGACACTTTCATTTCATAACATTATAATGGATGACAGTATTACCACCTTGACATAACATACATGATATATTTTTCAGCTGTGAAAAAGACAATTTGGAGCAAACGCTTAGGAAGATCATAACCAAGGAGAAAGTCGAAAATAAAAACTATTCCTTGTTCGTTAGTATTAAATTATTGAGAGGAGATTTAAAACAGGTGAGTTTTCTTTCCCCCATCCTATTTATCATGTTATTTCCACTCAAGATTCCTAATAACCACTGGATACAAATACATGAATCATTTTCATTTTGAGATCATTTGATTGATGAAAACTGTATCAAATGTTGTTATATTATTTCTTTATATATTATAATTCCTAATTTGAAGAAAATTTGTACATTTTTGTGTACAAATTTTGAGCCCAAAGTTATTCACTTAGTATGATTCATGGTGTCATGGCCTGTTTTATATTTATTATTAGACCTAATACTTGGCACCTTATATTATTTGGCCACTCACTTCTTTGATGATAATAGTCCTGGCATTTGAAGCATCGGGAAATATCTTAATCTTCATAGACAGAATACTGTTCCCATTCAATTCATAATTTTTTCAGTATCATCAATTTGTTTAACGCATCAGAAGTACATTTGATAAATACTGTTTTGTACCACAATTTTATTTATCCTTAATAGTTTGCTTCATTGTGTCAATTAATTCTTAATTTTGCATTGTAAACATTCCATTTTGGTTTGAAACCCATTTATGTGATCCTGAATGATTTATAGAAGTCAGCCATTGCTTTATCCTGTAGATATCGGCTATCTCAAACACACCAAATAAAACACACTTCCAGACAAATTTCTTAAATTTTGTCTTCCACACAAGCAAAAATTATTGAAATACTTCTGATTCGAATCGATACACATAAGAAAAAATTATTATGATTTATTATGATGCTTTTGTTTGCAATGTTACTCATCACTATAATTTGTCTGATTGTTTTTTTATAGGTGAGAGAGGAAAATCCCCATTTGGTATTGGGTAATGTGTCAATAGCAAGAAAAATGGGGTTTCCTGAAGTAATTTTACCCGGTGACGTAAGGAATGATTTGTATTTGACATTAATTGGTGGAGAATTCACCAAAGGTAACAAAACAAGTGACAAAAATGTCGAAGTTGTAGTTAGAGTTTGCAATGTCAAAGGACAACCCATTCCGGTAAGTTGAAAAATATTAACTCAGCCACCTTATACCCGTATATATTCATCGTTTCTAGAATGATATACAAATGAAACTATGCAGATTATATATACTGTGTCCTTCGTGTGAGACAAACTTTCATTGATTTCATTTTGAAATTCAATTAAGGCATTAATTTTCGCTTTAAAAAAGACATGTGATCATGTCCGAGGGAAAAAGTTTTGGATAAAAGTCAATAAGAACTATATCTTTTTCATTTATTTATTAATAGCTCTCCTCCGACCAATGACATTATTGACCGGTAAGTAACGTTAATTTCTCTTCAATTGGGTCAATATTGATTTCTCATGATCAAAGAGAGACTAATTTTCTCCTAATCAGTCCACTGTGTTTACGGGCGTACTTCTCTACATTGGGAGGATGTTTTTTCACAGGTACCACTCACGTGGTGTGAACAGGCAGCACACACCACCATTCTGGCCGCTGTGTAAAGAGCAACATTGATTAAAATAGATTAGAGAGTAACGTTATTTACCGGCTAATAAAAATATCGGCCGGATTATCGTGATTAACATATACATATACACGATGAGAAATGATTCATATGCATATAAATGACACATTTTTCAGGGAGTAATCAGCATAGGAGGCGGTGCCTCTTTATTAGACGAATATCGTTCTGTGATTTATTATCACGAAGACAAACCTCAATGGTACGAGACTTTCAAAGTCGCGATACCCATCGAAGAGTTCAAAACTAGTCATTTGAAATTCATATTCAAGCATCGTTCTTCCAATGAAGCAAAAGATAAAAACGAGAAGCCTTTTGCTATGAGCTACGTCAAACTGATGCAAGAGGATGGCACGACGCTCAAAGACTCGAGGCATAATCTTGTCGTGTACAAAATGGATCATAAGAAGTTCGATGAAACTGGTTTAGAATATTTCGCTTTGCCTTCGAGTCTTTGCGAAGTGAAGGAGAATGTTAAGGAAAAACCACAAGTGCCTGGATTGAGTATTTCGAATAAGGACTCGTTTTGTATCTCCAGTAATATTTGTTCTACGAAGTTAACCCAGAATGGTGAGTCCATACGAAGTTAAAATGATATAAAAGAATTTCCTTATTAGCGCCATCAACTGGCAAAAGATCTAAGGTAGGAATGAAACGAAAAAAAAAATATGGATATCATATAGATAGATATAGATAGATATAATATATAGAAATATAAATATTGTTTTTATGGGAGTTATTGCGGACTCCGTATTTTCTCCTTTACTTCTCAATATTCGATTTTGTCGTTAGAAATAACTTCTTGACATTTTTTTGCCCACTTCACATAGGAAAAAACGAACAGTGTTTTTTTAAGAATGAAATATTCCCAATACTATCAAAAAATTATTCTCATATTGATTGATACGAAAATATTTTAAGTTTGGTTTTACCATTCTATGACCACTTCTGATCGAGGCAGTATTTCCTTTTAGTGAAATTGTTGGGTCTGCTGAACTGGGCTTCCCACAAAGAAACCTTGATAGAATCGTTGAAATCCTTGAGCAGCGTTGATGGAGAAGAAGTTGTCAAATTCCTGCAGGATATCCTCGATGCTTTGTTCAACATCCTCATGGACAATCCGAACAATGATACCTACGACACCTTGGTGTTCGAATGTTTATTAGAAATCATTGGTCTAGTCAGTAATGATTGGAAGTACCAACATTTCGAGCCGGTTCTCGAATTATATATAAAAGAGGGTTTCAGTGCCACTTTAGCATACAGGTGAGACATTCCTCTTTTATTCATGTTGTTGAAATGAACATGTTTCATGAAAACGATCTTCAGCTTGTAAGAAAATAAATAAAAATGATGAATCCATAACGGAAAACAAAAAGTTGATGTCTCAAAAATATGTAATCATAGAAATTCATCTAATAATTATCACCCCTACAGACACGCTGAGCTGCTACTGGTATATTATCTGTCAAACCAAATGTCACGACTAGATCGAATTTAGAGCAATTTATCGAGCAGAACTGAAACATTTGTTTCGGCCCACCAGTGGCTTTGGTTTGATGACAAATGATGACATATTCACCAGTGGCTTTGGTTTGATGACAAATGATGACATATTCAGATAGTGTTATTTTACCGAAAACTTGGTAACTACCCCTGTGTCACTCAGCTGTTTCTTTTTCGAATCTACTATATTTTGCACTTAGCTAGTTGCATAAATTTCAATTTTTTTCTTTCAGAAAAATAATATCAGTATTGAAAACAATCGTGAGTAAAGCAAGTGAAGCTATAGAGGATTCCAAAGATCGAATTTTCAAGACGATGAAGTGTTTGCAATACTTCATGCGATTCGTAGCTAGAAGCAGAATTTTGTATGTGGAATTGTATCCGGAGAACGATCCCGAAGATGATTTCGATGAAAGCATGCGTGAACTTCTTCAGAATATCGTCTATATGATGTCTTCTAACAACGAAAGGCTGATCAGGGAGCAAGGCGCTTGCCTAAAGTATCTGCCGAGCAGCATACCAGATATCCTTTTGGTATTCGATCATAAACAGTTGAGGTAAGTTGTCGGTTCCTCCATTTAAGATTTATGTTTACTGAATGTGTGGTTCGAATACGTTTTCAATAATAAGATAATGCTGGAAATAAAGATGCACCGGTATAATCGGCTGTCGCTCATACGAACTACTTTTCGCAATTGTAATATTAATATTCCGTATGATTCATGTGTTATTTTGTAGAGGTCCATTCATTTTTCACTTGCTCATCAGTTATGTAAGGACTTTGAGAAATTGTCAACTTTTGAATGTCGCTTATGAGTAATCACAAACTCGATGACCAATGTATTGTTTCTAATATTGTTTATATTTGTTTCAGCAACTCTTTATATGATTTATTGAATAATATGCCGACCGGTCGATTGACAAAACAGAAAATGATGACTGTAAATGAAATAATTCACAGCAAAATTTTTCTCTACCCTCAATGTAGGAAGATACTGTTACCTATTATTATGGACCAGGTTAAACATTTATTTCTGACGATGGATGAGGTGAGTTTTGACTTTGCCTTCAAGCTTAGCCATCCGCAGTATATATATATTCTCAAATCCATTGTCGTTCAGTATGCTGTCTATTCACAATATTTTCCACTGCACATTCATTTGCTACATTTCCTGATTATGTAAATATCTCATTACCATCCATTAGCATTTAGTTTTGTACATATTACTCATGTTGCATTTGTGTTTGTACATTTTCTGTTTTCAATGTTCCTTCTGATTATTGTTTGTGTCGCTGGAAAATGAAATATTTTTATTAGTACGTAATGCCTAATTTTTGTCCATTGGAAATCGATATGCATTCTTGTAATACCTCAGACAAAAATGATTTATCATCATGATATCGATCTGCGGCTGTTGATACCAGTCAAATAAACAGTAACTTTAGTTTAGTAGGAGTTCTCTTAGCTCCTTGTTACTTTCCGTCACTTCAACCAGCGTGATCTCTCATAGCCACCTCACTTATTATTGGCACGGAATGTTCAAGCTTTTTGCAATCTTTATGATTTTCGTCAGGACTAAGTGGAAAACCGGTTCAGGCGCTCAAGACACTCCCTCAATGTGTTTCAGTCGTTCGACTAGCACCTTGCATTTGCAGTTTTGTGTGCTGAGTCGCGAAATTTGCTGCTTTTATATTTTCTCTTCCAATTTCTGAGATAGTGCCATGGGAAGTGACTGGCTTTATTTTCGTTTGTGCTCTTTGACGAGTAACCTATAAATTTCTGAAATTGTTTTCGACCGGAGGTATTTCTCCATAGTTCCTACCTCAGCAGTGGCTCTGGCATTTGCTCTTCTCATGTTCGCTGGCATTGTCGAGCGCAGATTTCCATAGCTATTTTATCAGCTTGGAAGATGATTGGGGCTTTTGCAGAGGCCTGGGAGTGTCGGAAATTTGGTACGACAAGTTTTTAATGTTTCATAATCCGGCCTCCTTTCGATATATCCCCTCTCCTATGCAAATTCCGGTTGAAATAGTTTCGACAAATTTAATGAATCATGAAATTTCCTACAGTTTCTGTATTTACAATATTCTATTGTCTCTGATAGGTTCCGACATATGAAATCGTAAAAAAGCGTAGAAGCTTAACAAGCTTCTTCACATAGAAAAACAATTTATTTGTTTTTGCTGCCTTGAGTCATCCGAGTTGAACTATTTGAATCTGTTTTTCCACATTTTTTAAACTCATTAAGGTGATTTTTGGTAATATTGTTCGTTCGATGACTTTTTGAACTTATTTTTTTCCAAAAAAACATACTATAAACTAGATGTACTAGTAAATTTCATTTGCAACGCTTGTTTTGTAGCCCGCAGTGAACCAACTGAGGCTCATTTAATTTTTCATTTTCGAATCGAAGAAATAAGCTCTAAAAGTGGGTGAGAACAGCTGGTGACATAGGTTGGTTGGTGGTTTGGTTGGTGAAAACACACTGTATATACAAATGACAGGCTACTAGTATCACAATAATATTGTGACTGGAGCAACGCGAAGTTATGAAGTTTAATAACATGGAATAAAAATATTGTTTCTAACATTTTTTTGTTACCGATGTATAACCTACTTGTCAGTAAATGTATTAATGCAACTAATTCATTCCACAATCTAAGCATTACCATCTTTCGTTGATATAATTTAACATCGTTACAAAAACACAGGATGTATTCAGTAATCCATCTTCTATCCATTGAATGTCATTTTCAAAGCATCTTTTAAATATCGATGTAGAATTGATTCGTCCTTTGGTTTGCATGTAATGATGTTTCATTCAACTGTTCAAAAGTGTTACCTTCTTTAACAAAGAATTGAGTTTACACTTTTATTCTCGAATATTCCAATGATATCAGCAGTTATATCAGTCTAGTTATTAGTTATAGCAGTCCATATTAAGATCATGGTTTTGTTTGAATTATCGAATTCACTTTTTACATGTATATTAGTTATATATCCATTTTTCGTGAAGTACCAAGAGGTACCAAAAGGAGTAGTACCATAAAGGAATACTATGGAAATTTTACCCCTGATTTTAGGTTCATGCAGGAGAACGTGAGACAAATCGTGATCATTGGTCATGAGTATATTGAGATAGAATTAAATACAAAAATATCGAGGGGGGGCGGAGTTTTTTTAGGAATCGTGTTGAATTTAAATTTTCTTATATAGCTTGTTTCTTCAATTGACTAAATCATTTGAATATAAAAGTCTATCTAGACATAATCCTGAGAGTTTGGTTTATTGCAATTAATTATCAAGAAGTTATATTATTGTGGTTGTATGTGCTATGGGTGTGAATGAGTTGTACATTATATTTATTTGAAAACAGAAAATTGCAAGATTGTTCCTGCACATCAGTGACACCTTGGCCACCGAATTTTTCACCAAACTTAGGTACTCCTTTTCTTTCACTAGTTGTTTTTTGAGCATGTGGTGTTAATATATGACGTGATGATCCTTGTTTTGTAATTGTCATATCCCTCAAGGCGATGCACTGTATGACTCGTTTGCAAATGATTTCTATATTGAATCGGCTTTAAAAATGCTTATGAATATTTATCTTTAATTTCAATTTGGTGATTTGCTTATATATTCCATATCTATTTCTCGCATGAATTCAGTATTTAATCACACGAGTGTATCTAATTCTAAAACTGCCGCCCACATTCATGTAAGACCTAATTGATTCCTGCAACTAAGAACATTTCGAATGACTGATATGATTCAATTAATTTAGTTTTCATGAACAGGCCAGGATTATTATATTTCTATTCTGACGTGGTTCGCCATATACGACTTTTGAACTCTTGAGTGCCGGCCGAAGAAACATTTCGATTACTAAAAAATAAAAATCAAATATTTAAGTATCTGCTATAACCTACGATGACTATGAAAAAGAAAAAGAGAAGCGATAGATCTTTCTTTTATAATCGAATAAGAACAAATATCAAATCCTCTAAGTTTGATCAAACGTATTCATAACTCAATGAAGAAACCGTTTTGCAATCTAGGATCATTTGAACTCTCGAAGTTATTTCTACGAGCGCTATCCAATTGATGATAGTGCGGTATATGTATTAAAATAATCGCCATAATATTTTAATGATTTATTGAATGTCATCACTTAGTCAAACTGGTTATGACACAATCTACTTGAAAATCAAATGCTGTTCTTAGTTATAGGTATTGTTGTTCGATAGATTATTGTCGATTTTTTTAATAAACTTACTTCTCGTGTGAGAAATAATTATTGGGAAGAAGTTAAAATGAACTGTTTCATATCTCGTAGATATACTTTCGAACCGGGTGGCCTATTCAAGACGATCCACCCTGAATAACTCTTGAACGAGTGATTTCTAGGGGTGGCAATTTTGAGATTTATCTGTCTTCTCTTCCCCCACCCCTTTTTTAAAATTTCAAATGGAAGGAGGAACAGATAAGGTATGATTAATACATCCAATACGAAAATCCATAAATGATAACTGGAATACAAAAGTTGTCGTGCTACTTTGATCAATCATTCATAAACATCCAACTCTTCCGCTATAAATTTCTTGGTGAGAAATAATCTGAAAAAGTGATTCTCTAGGAGCGAGAAAGAAAAGAAAAATGACTATAAAACTCGAAAAATGTCACATTGAAATTTAGAATTGTTTTGCATAGGCATATGTCTATTTCTCTTGTTCGATAATTGGTGTGGCAGATATTCAGAATGGATCGACTTGAGGGGGTACCCCCGATATACTAATCTTGTATTTGCATGAACTATCTAATCTGGAATAGACTTGTAATTCTAGAGGCTCATTTCATGTCGAATGCACATTTATGAATGTTTCATAAACTAGCATGAACTCCAAATCAGCACTTACCATTCATTAACTATATATAACATATACTTTAATGCATGGTTCTTGGCAATATTAGAATTATGGAGTAGTAATTTATGTATCGAGAGAAAAATTGTTTTTGTTTTTCCGCCGACCTATACACAAATTTTTTCAGAAGATTGTCTTGGGCAGTATACTCAATATTCAGGTCTCGAAAAAAACGAGAATGACATGAATGAATTCTGTCTGTCACTCTTTTATGTTCTGTTGAAATGAGTGCGACCGAGAAATAGCTAAAATCGGCTGCGAAGTGAGTTTCACAGAAAATGTAAAAAACATGACACTTCAAAAACGCTATCGAATTCGATAAATTTCAATTTTCATGTGAGCCGCGGGAAAAAAATTATTCATAATGAAAAATCTCAAATGAGTGAGAAAATCAACAGCTATCAATAGTACTACTTGCCGAATTTATTCAGGCCAAAATTATTTTCAGACTGGAAAATTCCTCTTCACAAGACTAGTTCAGACAAGACGAGGAATATTTTACTTGATACTTGATATACTTGACATGAAACGTCACAAAATCTTTTTTGCAGTTGAAATAAAATTTTAAGAAGATAAATACACTGGTGCCTGAAAAACGTTTTATTTAATACATCCGGCAACGCTCCTTACAGGACTACGGCGCCGGCCTGACTTATTACTATTATTACTGATTATTACTATTACTGATTACGTACTACTACTATCGTACTTCTTGACAAAAGTTGGCAGTCGACAGTTACCCCTCTGTGTTTATCATTGGCGCATCTCAGAGGTACTGTTACATTTGCCAAGATTTCTGATACAAGCGACAGCACTGTATTGATGAAATTTTGTCAGCCGGAAATAATATTTTGGATTATTCGCGCCTACTAATTTTATGGTCTCCCGATAGCTCTAATGTTTCATCCACTGTGAAACATCATTGAATGGAATAAAAATAATATACCTGAATTTAGAAACATTTTATATACTATTCATCAGGGATTCAGTTCAATCGTTCATTGATTTCTACGTGTTCTTTCTGGTGGTGGTAAAAATCTAACCTGTAGTGTTGATCTACAAACTGACTGATAAAAAACGCCCGAAGATATGGCGTCGCTATTGTCAGAATTTGAAAAACAAAGAAGCAAATGAAATATTCAAGACTTCTTCAACTTCTTTTATTCAACTTAAATTCAATTCTTCAGCGACATGATAATATATATTTTTTGGATTGTTTCTGATGGATTTTTTTCATTTCTCAAATGTTTTTGAAACAACTATATGGTCATGACTTGCCAGTGTGACATTCGTGTCATATCTTCAAATAGCTCATGATATTTACTCTTTTCAATAGAGAACAATTATCAACTGAGCGAAACAAGCGTATCTCGAATAATGCAATAGAAATATTGGTTAATAGCATTTGAAAGTTCCAAATCGTCGTAAATGCACTTGAAGAAAATTTGTGAAACTACAAAGCATACAAGAAACCTGAATGCAATGAACGTTAGTTTTATGAAGATTGTCTAATTTGAAGTTCCTAGTGTAGAAGAAAACCAAATAGAAAATTTCAATATAAATATTATTTTATTGATGGCAAAGTACTAATTTCGCGCGAAAATCCACTTGTCAATCACTTGAAATCTTGAAATCTTCATCAGGAACAGTTCTATGAATGCATGTTACCATTAAAAAAATGCATTCACTGTAAAAAGTACATGCTAAAAAAATGTAGTACTTGAGAAATCATTTCATTTGCATTTTTATTTTTCAAAATCGGAAAATAAATAGCGGCTTCATGGCTTGAGGCGTTTTTTGTCAGTCAGTCTGTATATTTTGGTATTGGTTTAAGTGACTTATATGTGTTTCAACTAAATCTTAACATTTAATTTCATTAGTTTTCAATGTTTCGTTAACATCATTCTTGTAGCCGTTCTTGAGAACCTTTAGTAGTTTAGTGGTGCAATGGGTATTATAGGGTCTAGTAGGACAAGACGGAAGGAGGCAGAATAAGTCGGTGGCCAAGGTGGCACAGATTCTGGGGACTACAGCACAATTTGTCAACGAACACGTGGGATATCCGGAACAGGTTTGTTTTCACCAAATTTCATTGCATCAATAATTTGAAGGTAAATACAAAATGTGTGGATGAGATGATTTTTCAGAATACGAGATAGGAGCTCAAGGTTTCAAAGAGCACACTTATTTGGAATAACCATATGGTATTTGGCGATCACAAATTATTCAATAGCTTCTGTTTTATAATTCATAATAATTGCACAAGATGTAAGATGTAGATCTTCCTTAATTCGAGCATCTGACCATGTAGATTTTTTTTACTTTTTGGGAAATTTCGATTTTTTACCAACTAGATATGATGTTAAAATATTCGCTTTTATTTGCAAGTTTCCATAATTTTCACCATCCTTCATATCTGTACATAACAATATAACAATGCGCTTCAGATCATGTTCATTTGAATAACAACAGCTTGGTCACTTCATTAATCGTTAGTTCAGGATCACGAAGTCAGTTCCAATCGTTTCAACGAGTGAAATACGATTTATATTGTACATAAATTGAGTAATTGCATCAAGTACATAAATCATTCGAAAAATAGGATTTCAAAATATCAGAAATTCTTCATACTAGCTACTTGAAAACCCTGTTTATCAATAAGGAAGCCAGATCATATGAAGAACTGGCATTATTTCGATTATTTTTATACATTTATCCTAGTATTAATCACCACTAGTTTCTACACACTCATGAGCTATATCCATTTCTCATTGATTTATGATTCTGAATCCTAATTTATGTTCAGGTTGAATTGTGCATAAAAAATCTGGGGGACATTATGGAGCTTTTATTCCGCAAAGATGTTGGACCTACATTTGATAATCTGACGGAAATCATCCACACAGCTCTAAGAACTATCGTGCAGCATCATATCAAAATGGAAAGGCACAATCCGCATGCAGTAAGTTGAGTATACTTAACACCATGTCCCAACTTATGTGTCTCTTAGTGATTGTGTTCTCAAATATGAGGTTGAATTTATTGTAGATGTTCCACCAGAACGTTACTGGATTTCATCGTCCATTGTTCATATGGCAGATACATAAAATATATACGATACATCGATTATTACATGTTTCTAATGTTTCAGCAGGTCATTAAATGATATTGACGATTCCCTATCCCGACGGTGTATTTTTTATCTATTCTAGAATATTCATGTACTGTTGCTTGCAGGCGAAATATTTTTCTAGAAAATTATGTTTATTTTGGTGTATCACCTCATACCCAGAAAATGAAATCAGTATCTTATTCGGATATATTCTGGGTGAGCAAATTTCGAACTATTCACTATTGGGTTTGATGATGTAGTTAGCATAATTTAGTTGGGACAAGGTGTTCATGAAACAGTAGCATTAGCAATAGTCTGTCTCGGCAGTCGTGGGTGCTAAGGCATTCGATTCTTCGAGGCACTTCCATCGCGACCTGGGTTCGAGTTACAGCGTAGGTATGGTTTTTGTACCACCCAAAGATATTATATATTCTCTATTAAATGCACCCTTGCCCCATCGACTTATGAACATAAGAAAAAGAATGAGCTATCGATTTGTCTGGATGTGCAACAAAAAAACGTGCAATTTTGCCAATAGTCAGCTGATCACTGCTGGTTGCCTCTCTCTCGCTCTCTTTGCTGTTTTCATTGGTTGGATTTCAATAAATTACCTATGAAATGATATATCTTTTTTGAATCTATTGGTACATCCATAGGCTGTACAGGACAGCACACCATCTCGAAAAAAATTTTAAAATCGTTCCTTTACTCAATGGGCTGAACCAGCTGAACCAATTAGGATTATTTACCAATTCTTACTATTCAAATAACTAAGTAAACTGTGTAAAACTGTGTCTTTTTGTTTCAAAACAACTTATAGATCAATAAACTTCGCTAAACAATAGATTTGAGTGAATAATCTTACATTATTAACACGATTCGAATGCGAATAACTAAAATGTCGTATTTCTCAATACAATGGCATGGCACATCAAAACGTTTCGCTGTTTGCTGAAACAGTCAGCTTATTTTCATATAGCTGCGTCTCTTTCTTATTGTCGTTTCATTCCTCTCTAAGCTCGATCTAGTAGATAATATATGATATCGTATCTTTGGTTCCAACCAACAAGGGTGCAATATTGGGAATTGTTCCCTCTTTCAGAATTTCACTCCAGTAAGACAAGAAGATACACGAAAAATCTATAATTCATTGTTTGGTACGAAGGCACATTCAATTTGAATATTTTTTCAGAGTCATCTGGTAGCAGTGATGATAGACATATTCCGACAAATGACGAATGAGCATTACCTCGACTATATCAGCAAGTTCAGTACCGATTTTGACATCCTAGATTTCCTGATGGAAATCCTCGTTGTATTCAAAGAACTCGTCAGCATCTCTGTTTTCCCTAAAGATTGGTGTGACATGATTATGTTGCAAAACAATATCATCCTGAAATCCTTGAGATACTTCTCTCATACCATCAGAGACTGTTTCTTTCAAAAGTTCGAACATGATGCTTGGAATAACTTTTTCCATTGCGCTATAGCGTTCATGACACAAGACGCACTGCAATTGGAAAATTTTTCACGTAATAAAAGAACCAGAGTGAAGAAACTTTATAATGATATGAGAGTAGAGATGGGGTATGAGATCAAATCGATGTGGTTCAATCTAGGTGAGTATAAAAAAAATAGTTGTTGTATGTATGATGTTGAAAGAGTGATTTTCACTTTCGATAGTATTCTACATACCGTTTACAAATTTTCATAATTCTCTTCACAGGACAGAATAAGGTCCAGTTCGTACCTACCCTCGTTGGTCTCATTTTGGAAATGACATTGATTCCAGAACCTGAATTACGTCAGGCTACCATCCAGATATTCTTCGACATGATGCAATGCGAGTTCTACTCCTCGAAGTTCGAAAACGAGAGTTATGGCAATACAAAAAGGGATTCCTCTCACATCAAAGCCAATTTCTTTGATTTCGAGAACGAAATGATCGTTAAACTCGATGCTTTATTCGAGGGCGGTAAAGGTGACCATGACTATAAAAATATGTTTCATGATATTATGATAGCTCTCTGTTCACAACACACCACTATGAAGGAGGAAGGGGTGAAGTTTGTCAAAATTGTAACACGACTGATGGAGAGTTTGTTGGAGTACAGGGATATCATCACAGATGAAAATAGGGATAATACTATGAGCTGCACTGTGAATTTATTGGTAAGTTAAATTTCTCATCACGTTTCCCTCCTTCACTGCCAGGAGACATAACTATTTTATAACAGACTGACAGCTATCTATTGGCTAGGCGTTTTCAACTTGAAAATGATGATAGAATTTGAATGAAATTCATATATGAAGTGATGGCTTCCTAAATTGTTTTGGAAACACCAATATGAAGAAATCACATCCTATATATTTTTTTGATGTCACGATCAAGGTTGTTATATTGATTTTTTCTGTCAGATTTATAAAAATGTTCGAACAAGTTATTCAGATTAGTTATTCAAATGACCATCGAAATATTTCTGAGATTACCAACAGGTTACTCAGATCGTCACTGAGAATATTGTGAAAGAATAATTACTCCAAGAGTACCGAAGAAGAAGGCAACATTGATTGCATATACATTATAAGATAGAAGTAATGAGGCTCGTAATCAAAACTTTTGTTGAAAAAAAAAATAGTGTAGTCCAACACGGCGTGTGAATGGAAAATGAAGGCTGTACTCATGTTAAACCAGGGGGTATATATGTAATTTTGGAGGAGTTTTTTTTATCGATATCTACACCAATATCACCGGCAGACATATTTCAAGCAACTCTGTCGAAATCAGAGTCTCGAAAATAATGATATTCAATGTTGAGAGAATCACTAATGTTAAAACTCGGGTTGGAATGATCGATATCATTTCCGCCGCCGTATATCCACCATTACTCAACAAAAAATGCTGTTGGCATCTTTTTGCAATTGCAATGATGCCTCACTAGAAGTTATTTTTAAGTATTGTTTTCGATATTAAATTTAATTCAAATCATTTCTAGGATTTCTACTCAGAAATAAATAAAAAAGAAATGTACATAAGATACTTGAATAAACTGTTCGATCTGCATCTGGATTGCGATAATTTCACGGAGGCGGCATACACATTGGAATTGCATACAAAACTACTCAATTGGTCAGACGAACATTTGAATCCGTTGTTGAAGGGAAAGAAATATGAAACAGCAAGGACTCATCGACAACTGAAGGAAATTCTATATTACACTATAATTGAAAATTATAGCAAAGGCAAGGTGAGTCGAAAAACATTAATGTCAATTCATTCTTGTTCAAATTAATGAATGCTGGAAATACATATAATCTTATGAAATGAACTAGTTTCTAAATAACAAAATAGTGTGAAATTTGTAAATTTCCTGAATAGTCGTTGGAAATAGATTAGCAATATACTATCGATATTAGGTGAATTGTTGGCATTTATGAAACCTCATCAATTCTCTTCCAGATGTGGGAATGTGCAATAAAGAAATGTCAAGAGTTAGCTGAGCAGTACGAGCAAGAAACTTTCGATTACGATCGATTAAGTGACCTTCATAATCGCATGGCTATGTTTTACGATGATATAATGAAAAAAGCCAGAGCCGAACCAGAATACTTTCGAGTTGGTTATTATGGTAAAGGTTTTCCCAAATTTCTGAGGAATAAAGTGTTCATCTATCGCGGAAAGGAATATGAACGCTTGGCAGATTTCAATAATCGGATACTTAACGAATTTCCTAAAGCGGAATTGATGAAGAAAAACAGTCCGCCTGGTGAGGATATCACTGGATCTGATAAGCAATGTATCCTTCGATGAATATCAATAGTGTTTTTTCACTTATTCTTTAGTTCATCAATAGCAGTGTTGGTTGTCAAACCTGTGTGCCTACTAATAGTTGCGATGCAATCATCAATCTGGCAACAATTTTCTACGTTTTGTTATTCATTAAATTGTCCTGCCGAACTAAACTAGACGTTTTCATTAATATCAGGTAAATTTGTGTCTATAAGCTTTGTGTATTGATATATTTCATTGTAAATGTTTTGATTCCTTTGGGATTTGGTAACCATTTCAATTGATAAATCATTTCCTTAATGGCTATGCTCAGATATTCGAATAAATAAAGTTGATCCTATTATGGACGAAAAACGACAACGATTTTCTGGCAAACCAGTATCAGATCAAATAGTCAAGTTCTACAGGGTCAATAACATACAGAAATTCACTTTCTCGAGACCTTTCACGAGGAAAGATCCTCATATCGAGTCAGATAACGAATTTGCCCATCTTTGGTTAGAAAGGACCGAGTTGACGACCACATATCCTTTACCTGGCATTCTTAGGTGGTTTCCAGTAGAACGTGTATCTTCTCAGGAAATATCGCCATTGAGGAATGCCATTGAAACGATAGAAAGAACAAATAAATCACTGATGAATTACATCGCTGTATACAATAAGGATAAACATATGCAACTAAATCCTCTAAGTCTAACTCTAACTGGTGAGTTGATTCTTTCATCATAACTAATTTTGCGAAAGATCGACAGATGAACAATTGTGGGCAATTTGATATGATTTGGTGCTAGTTTTCTCGAACTTCGAAATACTTGGGCTTGAAGTAGAGTCAGAAATACAATAATCTTGTCATTTATATTGAAAAATGTTAATTATACAGCCACTGAAGAAAATCATGTAACGCTCATAACTACTACCATCTGAATATATCAAAATATAATTCATCTTCCAAATTCTCACGTTTTTCGAACCTGTATCTCTGATTTTGTATATGGTATGAAATTATCCGCCGATATCGTACTATTCCTATTTCATATTCAAATTGTAGGGGTTCTGGATGCTGCTGTGAACGGGGGAATTAAGAATTACGAAGAAGTGTTCTTCACCCCTATTTACGCAATTCATCATGCAGATGATGATGTTTTGATTGAAAAATTGAAAAATTTGATAGCAGATCAGATACCTCTTCTGGAACTATGTGTTCAAATTCACAAACAAAAAGTACCTGAAAATTTGCAGCCTCTACAAAAGAGGTTAGAGGAACTGTTGGCTACAATGAAAGCCGATGTTGAAGTGAAATATGGAAAAAGAGTAAGTATACGTTATTTCAATGATTAGATCAAGTTTCCATCAATATCCGTTATTTACACTATTTCTCATTGTAGGACTGTGATATTAAATTAGACAAAGATGTCGAAATGAGACGCCACAATAGCGTCACAAGTGACAGCAGAATTTCAGACGTTACGATTACAAATGAGTAAGTTACGCATATATTTATGATAGTTCATCAAAATTCAGTTCTGGGTTAACTTTGTTATTTGTTCAAATGTTGCTTTGATGTTTGTGTGTCATCGATATAAGCGGTTTCAATTTCATTCATTTATTGTTCATGTAGTAACATTGGGATTCGTGGCAGTGTCTCCAGTTTAACAAGAAGCCAAGTTGCGTCGCTGAGAAACTTTACTGCGAATTTTAATTTTGCTGTTACCTCACCTGTGGCTAATAGGTTCGTATGGTTGAAAAAGCTTCGCATCGTAGTTAAAATTACTCAGAACAATTAGTCTTTTTTGTACTAGTGATTCACTTTTGGACTTGTACTAACATATTCTTTGATTTACAGAAGGGTAAACTTCTCAGTGCGTCCAATATATTTATGAGTTGCTATTTTTACTATTTATAATAATATTGGACTATTATTGGAATAACTTTATGATGGTAACTATTAACCTCATGCTTCAGTTTTCGCATGCTAGCAAGCAATAGCATGAAATTTTTGTTAACTAAACTATTAACAATTAATTATTGCATTGAAGGCATTTCGTGGAAATTTGAGTCCAGTCGACACAGCCTCGTGGAAACAGGGTCACTGGTGGCGAAACAATAGCGAGAATTTTTCTCGAACATAAAATAAACATAAATTACACATTCGATCTAAACTGGGTTATTGATTTTTCAGTTTTTTATGGGATTTTCTCTCCTCGTTTCTAAAAAATAGAGTAGAAGTTATTAAAAATTATTGCAATATATTTGTAGTAAGGACAGATTTAGGATCTGTCCCAAAATGCCACTGCGCTTGAAATTAAACCTTTAGATACCTAAAAGAGAAATTCTCTATTGGTCAGTGACACCTTGTTTTTGAAAAAAAAATTGGAAATACAAATATATTTAATAATAATAAAACCTCTACTTATCTTGGTGGACGTTTCGGGAACGAATCTGCTCCCGTTCTCAACACAATTGAAATATTTTTCTTCGTAAACTTTTTTCGATGTTTCCGATGATGGGTTATTGAACTTGATCATCGAAGCGGCAGAAAATGGTCATGAGTAATTATTATTATTAGTTTCTAACTATGAGTCTTGTACCTACTAAGTATTATTCGATACTCCTCAAATGGAAATCCATAACCAATCAAAATTGTTGTGGTATGTATTCAGTGGCCGAACTTTTCTAACGTATTTACGAAAAAAAACTTGCATACAGACACTATCAGTAAACTACTGATCACGAAAATAATACTTTGAAATTCAATTCATTACAACTACCAACAAGACACGGAGAAGACTTGTAGTTCAAATGGAACTACAGGTCATCGGCTCGAGCTGAAGCATTGATATAATAAAAAAACTGTAAACATCTGTTGCCAGTATCTGCCAAAGTTTGTTCATTCGAACAACGTGTAATAATATCAAAATATATTTTTTCTATAATATTCCGAAGCTTCAAAAATATGCATGCTAAAAGAAGATGCTTACAGATATTAGGGAAATCAGATTTTCAGAAAGATTTTTTTCTGTTACCGATGGCGTGGTCTGATTTCACTTTATTTTCATGCTTAGATCAAAATCGACTGTACTGTGAGTATTCTTGCTCAGAAATAGCAAACAAATTCAGATCGTATAGAGAAATCGTGAATGTTTTATTTTCTCATCGCCATCCTGCCTCTTGTTGTTTGCATGAGTTTTGAAAAGAAAAGTAGGTTTGCTTTCAATGGCTTTCCTTGCAGTTTCAACTTTGTGAAATTCCATCAATTTCCATGCACTTTCTCTGGTGCCATACTAATACACCTTGTCCTTGGGTCAATCGTCCTGTATATTATCATGAGGTGATTTTCATATTGTGCCTCTGTGATTAAATATATTATCGTTTTGCCATGAAAATAAAAACACAAAATGAATATTTTCAGTACTTCATAATGAGTCATTAGTCATTTTTATATATTAAAAAAAATAAAATCTATGGAAATGGAAAAATTGCCAAGTCCAATTTCCATGGTCTGAGATATTTCCTCCGAACTGTCAAAATTGTAGTAACCACAATTGGGCATGAAATCATGAGCAATTATCACCAAGAATATAAATTGTTTGTGAAATACCATCCCACTTTGAATTGGATCGTAAAGTTGGATTGGTAAATCAATTTGTATAGTCTTGATTGTAGAATAGACTACAAGACATGAACCATATGATCATTATATTTGTATTACAGCCAATCATCTCACCACAATCACTCCAAAAGCATGTCTCATTCTCCCTCGAAAAGTTTGACTGGAACTCCATCCTTAAGCCAAAAAAAATATCTCAGAATGTCCAAGGAAAAGCGAAGATCCAGTAAGACAGAAAATCTCAGTCCTGCTGTTGAAAAATGCGCTACTCAGTGGTATACATCAGATAGTGAAATTAATACTGCTTTATCAAACGGATCATCGCCTGTATTCGAATTGACACAAGAGGTGCGTATGTTTCAATATGTCGTATTTTTCGTATTTAATTATGTTATGAATGCAATTACTCTATCCTGATTGTGTTACACGGCAAATTGTATTACACAATTTATGTTATACGCAAATATATTTCCGAAATAATTTTCTATATAATAAAATGAATAGAATAATAATAAATGTCCGTGTTCACTCCAATTTATTTTTTCCAATCCCTAATGGTGGGTTTGGATCGCTGATTGAAGGGAGCGAAACTCCATCTTTTATCATCATCAGATTAGGTATGAAAATAATTCTTAAAATGAAGAATAATGTTGCCGTAATTAAAATAGGTATTAGTCAGTTCTACTACTCTGATACCTCAATCGCAAAGTTAAACACTTGTGAAATTCAATCATGTCACCTGGAATGCTCAAAAAAAGACATGGAACATTTTTAATATTTTCTTCTTTTCTTTTTTTTTCGATGTCTTTGTCTTCATATATGGAATAGCTAAAATGTTGATGTATATCGAGTTCAGTATTTTATCATTCAGAAGATTAGATGCATAGATATAGAAATATATAATTTAATAATTGAAATGACTCTTGTAGTCTTCATCGACTTTCGCGAGTGTATAGTTATTCAAATAATAGGTGTTGTATTGAATGGTAACTTGTCATTTCAGCTTCAAGCAAAAAGGCCTCTTCGATCAGAGGTTGAGAAGGAAAAGCGGCTAAGCCGTCCTACTAGTGGTCAGTATTCGAGGCCTAATAGTATGTCTGTTACGTTGAGAGGAACAGGAAGTTCTGATGCTAGTAGCAACAGAGATTCCATAGGTAAAATACGTCTCCTTTGTCGATGTAACACTAGAATAGTATTATATACACTGTGTCCAAGGTAACAATGTAAACTGTGCACTATTATGGGGATCTCGGAAATAGTCGGTTGAATAGGAAGGAAGTTGCGCATTCAGAAGGTCAATCCACTAGTGTTTGAAAAGTTTTGAAATTCTTTATAGTTTTTCAGTTGAATTGGAAGTGAATTTTTGAAAAATTTTATATATAGAAAAACAGAAAATCCTTTTTCTCAGCAACTATTCCAACGTGATGATATTGATTTAAATCTCTGACATTTTGTGTTTGTGAAACCATCATCAACTTAATTTTTTTCAAATACGGTCTTGATTATGTTTTCACAGATTCTGAAAGCTTTTTTCATTTCGGATACAACTATGTGCAATACATATTGGTTCGAATGTGTTTCGACCTAGTTTTAGACATCATAAATTTTTCAAATAGGTACTCTAAAACAAAAATTTCATCAATTCCACTTGTTATGAAGAAAAATGAGTCAGCACACCAATTTGTGATCTTTCAGTATCAGATACTGAATTTAACAATTTAACCAAGATCCTCATGCTGTGCATCTTTTGGACATAGTGTATGTATAGACAATCATTATATCGAAGATAATAGACGAAAATTATTTCTGAAAAAAATAGTAAAGATTATTATGTAAAGCATAAGAAAAGTTTCCTCTTATATAAAGTCAATTTACAAAAGTAGTATGTCTTTACACTCTGGATCCAGGTACTACTGACTCAAGCGTTAGTGAAGAAGATTCTGGTCCACCCCCTCTTCCAGTAAAACAACGAGACACGGACTGTGGAAATTCGGCGTTTTCCAGTGAAAACAGGAGCTTCCTTTATTCCCAGCGTTCTTCAGTCATGAGAAACACAATAGAAATCAAGTTGTCATTGGATAATATTGACTATCAAGATTTCGACTGTGGTAATGTTCCCCCTACGCCGCCCCCCAAACCCCCTAAAAACAAGAACCTGAATTGATTGTACGTTTCTTTTGTTGGAATTACCCTACTCAAAGTATTTTGTCAATTGTGCAAATATCAGTGTGAAAAAATTTAACAAATCAGTTTTAGTTTGAAGCAATATACGATGAGCATTCAAATAATTACATTTTGGAAAAGTGGACTAGTGAATACATAAGAAGAAAACATGACTGACGAAATTTTCTCACCTTGCCTTGCCTCAATATTCCATTCAAAAGTGGTACAAATAACTTCTCTTGTAGTTTCCACATTCAATACGTTTAAAAATCTGAAAATAATTAGCGAAAAAAGTTGGGAACGTCTATCAAGATATATGGATTCCAAACAATATGATTTCGGAAACAGTTTGAATTAGAGTGCAATTTTCTCATGGGAAAATCTACCAGAAATGGTTCCAAAAAGGAAAAAATGTCTTTGGTAGTCCATTACTTCATTCACTCATGCATTCGAACATTCGTTACAATCGAGTCGGTGCCATGTATACATTGATGTCGATATCTGACGAAGGATGGTTTAATTTTTTCACACTGTCCCCATATAACGCATTATTATTGTATATTTTTGAAATGTATCATCTTTATGATGAAAAAACATGTTGTACTTCAACCGTTTCAAGATATTATTTTCATAATATTCTGTGATGTTACCATAAGTGCCATTTCATTGTGTAGAATGAATTCTACTTCTAACATGGTTGATATTGTCAGTTTTTCAGTCAAAAATGTTAGTTAGATATTACTAATTCAAGTATTTATCATGAACTTATAGATACGCATTGAGAGATATAATTATTGTTCCAAAGGTGTTTGATTACACGAGAGAAAGAAATTTCCTATGTGTTTTCATGTACAAATTTAATTTTAAAGCATTGCATTCTTCTGCTTCCTGTCACAATTTATTTTGGAACATTTTTGTTCTTGCACGATAAATCTTTTTACTATAATTTTAAATGAGCGAGAAAACATATCTTTCAATCAATACTACTTTAATTTTGACATATTCTCTTTACGCTTCTGGAATATAAAAATATTATTTCAATTCCATTCGCAGTATGAAACAAACTGTTCAACAATCAAAACTGTTTTACCATGGCTGTAAATTAAACAATTTTTGGGAGACGGTCAGCTAACTAAATTCTGGGATTTTTCGCAGTTTCATCAGAAAAAATGTAATCTGTCCGGGTGTCAAATTACTTCTTTTGTACCCATTTCATAAGTTGTTCGAAATTTCACAGTTGATATATTGAGTACTGAGCAATCACTCCAGAAACGAAAAGAGAATTCTCACCAACACTTAAAAAAAGGAATATACATGTCAAATTTGTACCCCGATTGTTATAAGACCCTTTTTCTTCGGGACTTTCGTTCCTGTCCACATATTTGTACATATAAATTAGATCATTCTGTTGCATTTTACCGAATGATTTATTTCTATTGGAAATATACATTCGATTGTCTTTTATAGATGTAAACACATTCATATCATGTCACCCTAGCAAGTTGTATTTATCTTTCGCTTTAGGTCGGAAAGAACCTAGGATTTTTTGATATTATATACTATTATTCAGCCAAAGAAAGCCTTATTTGAACAAAAAAATATAATATGTTGCTATATTTCTTGATCTATTTTTTCTCCATAAACCCATAGGGTGGCCATTCCTGAAAGGTCGTTAGTTGTTAGGAAAAAATGTTTAATCCCAATTACTCATATAAATGTACTGAGATGTGTATTGATCCGATTTTTGAAAAAGCTGTTTCAGAGTTTTCCGGTGAATAGAAATCACGAATACTGAGGCAATAAGGGAATACTAGGCAGTGAAATTACAATCTCTAATCATGTGAATTTTATTCGTAACTAAAACTAATATTCAGTTAAAAAAATGACAAAAGTTCAAATTTTGATATAGTCGTTTTCTTCAGAAGTAATCAGTTGGTATTTTGATACAGAGTACGTCACGACAAGCTTACCCTACCTTCAATATCGACTATCACTGATATGCTGATCATAAAAATGTTTGTGGTCATAAGATGATGCTCTATTCATTTAAAATCATTGCGTCCTATCGAATTTGATTGATCATCGAATAACTAGTGAATGTAAAAATTGTCAGAATTTCATCATGGAAGGTGTTAGAGACAATAATTGAAAACCATTTTCCGAGACCCACATTTGAGAAGCTGTATCTTTCTTAGCGGACACTTTGGAAAACAAAAATTCTGAGTTTTCTGCCATTTTGTCACTTGCCCTATATGCTCGCAAATTTTGACTATACTTATTTTAGTGGCCTAACGTTGATGCAATAAACTAGCGGCCTAACCGTGCTGTGCTCCCCGGAGGCGTGCAGCCCCCCTATAGCGAATCCTTGGCGGTTGCACCAACTACCTTTCCCTAGAGTCTGTTACTGTTATTGATTGTGGGGAATCAAAGAACAACATGAATTTTTGATATTTATTTCAAAATTTTTTGGAAGTCCAATAGCCCTACAATTTCACATGCTGTTCTATAGTGTTGTTGTTTCCTGTAAGAGAGGGAGAGGATGGATTATTGCGTACTTTCATCTGGATTCACAGAAAGGAGAAGTTTCTTCACGATTTCAACGGTGAATGCAGTTGGTGAACCATTTTCTACCCCATTTTTAAGTTGCATAGAAAAGTGACTTTTACAAAAATATACTGAGCAAATAGTACACCTCAACTGTTTGGTTTCTGCTAACATTATTCTTGTGCTGATTCATCATCTGGAATGTCTACATATTGCTGGAAAGAGAAATTAGATGGGAAATAAAAATACGCAATAATTCCTATGTACTGAAATAACTCATCACGATTATCACTATGTCTTTTTTCTACAGATACAAAATGAATCGAATACCTCACGTCACCTTAGAATTATTATTTTCAAGTCCACTTCTTCACCGTCACTGGTTGCTTTGAACAAATATCTCTTCAGAATATATCTTCATATTTTTAATTATAATAGTCACTTTATTCTTTCTAAAAATTGTTTGGGCTATTATCCATTCATACAACATCGCAAAATCGCCTAAATAAATGATTTATACAGATATAATTTTGAGAAATAAACCTTAAAATATAGTTACTATTTTTTAACTAGGAAGAAATTGAACTGCCAAATCTCAGTTTCCTTTCGAATAATGCACTTGGTAATTAAAAACTTCTTATTAAAACTAATATTATAGGTAGGTAGTCTCTATTACAGAGTAGCCTGAAAATGATATTTTTTTAAATTAATATAAAAGAGAGAATTTTTCAAGCAATTCATATATCAAGACACTGATGAAATTATGGATGTACAATATTGTTATTGTGCCGAATAAATCATAGAAAAAAAGATAGCTAAAATGAGAAGAAACAAAAAGAACGGAGGATTTCAATTTAACAAACACATACACTCCAAAAACCATGTGTAGGTATGTATTCTTTCTTGTTCTCAGTTCTCACCCATCTGAAAACCTAGTTCGAAGAATCACAATTTTTCAAGTAAATAATAATAGTTTTTCATGTGTTTTAAAATAAGACAGAATGCTTATATACATAAATACTTTGATTCACATTAAAAGTTACATACAAATAAAAATCCTACACTAACTAAATTATAAGAACTGAGGTTTACAGGCAGGCCGCGTTCTAAATAATAAGGCAAATTTTTTAGTACTGTGATGTAGAAAGTAAAATTCCCCTTTTTTTCACGATATGTATACCTTGAAGAGACGAAACAAATAATATAACAGGATTCAACATGCATGTCACACATTCTCAGCATTTTGCAGCCCAATATGAAGAACCTTAACTTGATTGAGACGCTGTTAATGCACCTCCGATGACTCTGGCTTTGGCGCGTGGTGGTTTGTCGGATCTGGAGTACTCATCGGCTGAAAGGAGAAGAGGATTAGTAATTTCTAATTCAATTCAGTTTGTCCAGATATCACAGAATCCGATCGGATATAATTTGAAAACCCTATTTCGATGTTCTGCACAATCCAAGTATATTCATGATATTTGAGAACACACCACTGGTGCTGGTAGAATCAGCTTTAGCTATCCTTGTTTAGATTGAAATAGATACCAGAGATGTTGCTTCGTAACAAACTGTGTTGCAAGGGCTATGGATAACTTATCTAGCCTGTTCAATAAACAGAAGTTCATCTAATATTCAATAAATTTCTATTTACTTCCATTGTTCAAATTAGTGTTGAATTCTCAGAAATCCCAACTGTCAAAAATAAAAAAAGTCACATTTGTGACAATATTGTATCTACTACACTCCATAACACTTGAGTAAACAAGTATCTGACTTTCTATTAGGTATATATATAGGTATATACTTGTATACCTGTATCTTAACATGCACAACTTCGAGTTTCATGGGATTCCTGTTGGTTTGCATATAGTTCAAAAATACGACCTTCAATATGTATTGTATCAAATATTAGTGATTAAACTTCATTATTATTATTATTATTATTATTATAAACAAATAAGACGACATCATTCCAAGATATTCGAGTGTTGACATGCATTAATCACGTTTCACAAACGAATAATAGATGTCGCTATTCGCGAGATCTATTTAAGTTTCACCTTCCTATTTATTCAACTATCGATACTTACTATAGCGTGCGGAGGAACGGGGACGGGCCCGACGGGCGGCGCCGGTTGCGGCGTCGGCGGGGCGGCCGCGCTCGGCGTCACCGTGTGCGGCGCCTCGTGCGGGGTCGTCGAGTGGGCCTGCTGGACAGGCAGCGCGCCACCCTGATAATAACCGCCGTTCACACCTGCCGGCGACACTAGAAAATTTCATTTCATGTCATTCACGATGTAAGGAACAATGTTGGAACTACTTTATTCTGCCAAAACTCAAACGTACAGCCAACTTGATAGCAGCATTTTTTTTCATTATAGCTGAAAATCACCTGTATATGAACCTGTTAGATGGCAACACAATCAGTATCATTGATAATGGGAATAGAGCATATATAAACTTATTTATTCAGCTATAAATTCTGAATTGAAAGTTTGAGGTCTTAACTTAAAAGTTAACTTCAACTTCAACTCAACATCAGAATGTGTACAGGGTTAGGAAAAAAGTATGGAAACCCCTGAATATCTACCTAGAGGTTGTTCAACCATGTGTGTGATACAACTTTGTCACAATTTCAATTCTGAATATTTTTTATAGATCTGACAAACCCGCATTAAATGGATCATCCAGTTTATTCTTTACTGCATTCGATCGTTGGTGCTCCATTCACTGGTGAGGTGAAACTCTCGGAGGTTCAGCCAGTTCGTGTCCAAAATGAAATTCCAACATATACAAAGAATCAGAATTTAATGTGTCCTGAACAAACGACAGTCACAGAAGTATCCTCGGAAGTAACAATATCTTGTAGCTGGAAGGATTTTTCCCATGAGTTTTTTTTTTATCTGTGGACAACACGAAAGGGAAATCTATAATGTTCGAGAAACATCGTGTTAGCCAGCGGTGGAATTGGTTCCATACCACACCTTTCATTATCATATGAGTATTTATAGACTTCTGTTTCAGCACAATGGAACCCAAGAGTGTCAAATTTTAATTCCAAATATTATTAGAGAAAACATAGTTGTTTGTCGCACATAGTACAACACAGTAAAATGTCGATCAGGGATTTCCATACTTGGAAAAATACATGCATGAAATGTTTCAAGATTTGTATCCAGTTAGATTCCTGAATCTTCGCAATTGTCTATGCACCAGCATAAAATCACTTCATTATGCACATAATATCAAATAAATCTTGCTGGTCGTACAATTTCAAAGTGACAGGCAGTGACATAAATCTCAAATATTAAAAACACCAAGCGCTGCGAGTTCTCATTCCAGACTATTATCTAAGGTATCTAAGTGATTAGTTAGTATCAAAGAGGAAGAGAAAAAAAAACAGCACTAAGAAGTGCAAGCAGCCGACGATAGTTAGTGTAGAACAAAGATTATTAATAGATTGGGTCTAGAGAGAGTAGAATTGAAATGCCCACGAGAAAAAGAGACAACCATAAGGATGCAGCTGACTGTTGGCAAATTATTCTGCCACAATTTGCTTATTGCATTGGAAAATATATTTTTTTTCATTTGATTCAACTTCATAAGGTAAATTAATATACTTCAGTCAATTGTTGAGTAAAGTTTCATAGTTCTTGAGTATGTGAAATCAGCGAGATCATGTTTCTGTTCCCATTTCAGTATTGACGAAACTAAGGGTGTAATAACAGATGCAAAAATTATGAAAACATATTGTTTCTCAGGTACCAAGAGGTCAAATGAAAATAGCAAATGGCAAAATTACTCTTGTCTTTGTTACACTCTCAAACACATCTTCTCTTTCCTATGGTCATTTCAATACTCCAAGAGTTTGAGGCGATTTTGCATCTAGTAGTTATACAAAGTGTTGATTAGGTATGTACAATAAATTCAACATTCTTTCAAGTGATTTTGAGACAAAAAGTTCACATGAACTAACTTGCTTTGTTTTCAAAATACAAGGTGTTGAAAAAAAATAGGAGTTTTCATGAATTTCATGAATATTCTTCACCCAATTTTGTTTTGATTCAGCATTACTCATTTATCGTGTTAAGGTTCTAATTTACCTCAAACTTGATTCAATTTATTAAGCCAAGTGGCGTCCCAAGCGTCAAAGTACGTATTTTTTTCGGATCAAGCATTTAAAAATACAACTTTTTTGTCTCTTGAATTTTTTTATTGAAATTGAAATATTTTATGTTAAGTGAGTTGATGAATTGAGCGAAAAAATATATAAAAATCACAAAAATGTCAGTGGCGTAAATTTTTCTTGTCAAAAATATTCGTTGAGGTGCCGCTCAGAACGCCAAATTACAAGAGAGTTGGGTTAGGCATATTCAAGAAATTTAGGAAAACTCAATTCTTAAAAGAAACAACACCTTGTATCTTGAAAAAGAAGTAAGATAGGATACATGTTTATGCAGTGAGGACCAAAAATCCGTCGCCACTCCTTCTGTAATTTCTTTATCTTACATATTGTGTCTCAACTAGTAATTATAATAATAATAATAATTTACAAGTGTTCGTAATTCCAAAACTATCAACTTTTATGACATATAATCATCCATAAATCTTGTTGAAAATTTAACGTAAAATCTGAAAATGCAATAATATATACAGAGTGTCCTATTTAAAGAAATGAACTTCTATATCGCTGCGCTTTCTTGAGACACTAAGTATAAATGAAAATTGAACCATTAGATAGATGGATTGAAACCCCACAACTTATATTATATTGTTTGTACTATGTGAAATGAAGAAATTGAGGGAGGGGGCGACGGAATTTTGGTTCTAGCGGAATGAACTGTCCCGTCTTAAATTCGAGAAGAGGAAAGTGTGAAAGAGATAAGCTGGATTTATAAACTTGACGTTGAAGTTCTGCTGTCGAGGTTGCCGTTCAAAGTTAAAATATATAAAATGAAAATTGTCATTTATAAATTTGTTTGACGTTGAAATTGTCAGAAAAGTTAGTTGACGTTTACGGATATCCATGTTCTAACTTTTGCTGTTGACGGTCAGTTGCAGTTCAACCGCCAACCAATGAAATTGGTGATAGGCAGTCACATGGCCTCTATATCATTATCAGTATGGTTAGAAATGCCAGAGGTTATGTTATTTTTGTTTTTATTCATCACAATAAAATAGAATCCATAAATTTAGGTCAGTATCGAATGATATTTCTTGGCGAATTCAATGATTTGTCATTTCATTGTTGATTGTCGCCACCTCAATGTCACTATTGTGCACAACTGCAACGTCAAGTAATGAATCAGATGAACGTCAGACGAACTGCATGGGCAAACGGCACAAGCAACTGCAACGTCGAAACTTTATAAATCCAGCTATAGAGAGAAGAAAGCGTTCGGCAATTACCTGTACCTTCGGGATAGCCGCCCGGCCCCATGAAGTACTCCTTGTTGACGCAATTCCTCAGGCACTCCGGTATCCTGCCCATGATGGCGCGCCTGATCTCGCTGGCCGCCATCTCGCGCAGCTCCGTCGCCGACGCGTCGCTGTAGAAGGCGGCGTGCGGCGTGCACAGCAGGTTCGGCGCGTCCTTCAGCGGCCCGGCGAACACGTTGTACGGCTCGTTCTCGTGCACGTCCAGCGCCGCCGCCCTGATGCGGCCCTGCTTCAAGGCCTGCGCGAGCGCCTCGTCGTCCACCAAGCCGCCGCGCGCTGTCCACGCCCAACACAATGTTTCTTTAATTTCATTCACTCTTCACCTATGCATGTATCGTTCGTTTATAATGCCTTGGCTACGGTCATGACACATTCCGTTTTAAATCACCCAATATACAGGGCGGGTCAGATTCCTCACCTCATTTCGAGGTGAAAAGTTCCTATCAACGTGTGTCCTAAAATGCGTACTCTCTGAGATACAGGGCTTTTTCAAGTGAACATGAAAAATGTTCAGTGATTGTGATACAGGTATGTCGTAATTATATAAAGAAATGCGGAAATCTAATCGTTTATGAAGTTTTGCATTCACTTGAAATAACGTGTGGAATGAAAAGTAATAAGAAGTTCTTTGATCTACTTCAGAATCACCCGTACCATGTTTTCAATTTTCTCGAAATTCAAGGTCCAGGCATTATGTAATTATCGTATGCAGCAAATTGAGTCCCTACTCAATATAACCTTAAGATATACCTTTACATTTTTGCAATTATCTCAGGAGCCTCTACATTCAGGCATTACTTTTAGGTTGAGTATCAATAAACCCAACTGATGTCACACCAATTTGACAGTTCATCTGTCTTAGAAAAATATGTAACTAGGTAAGGTAACTAGGCTGCTGGTTGACGAAAATCAAAAATGAAAACTCCACTTTATCACCTTCATTGATTAATTTAAATTTTCATCCTACAGGAGTTCCAAAGAAAAAATATAAATCATATTTTTCGACACCCTGTATCTTATTTTGACTCACCCTGCACATAAAATTTGTTGCTCAATGTTTCATATTTTTCAGATTTTTTCATGACTTCCCTATAGGTGGATAATCACAAAACAATGTTTGAACTGTTTTGATATCACATACTTTTTTCTGGCAGCCATTTTTGAAATGGCAGTTGGGCATTACGAAAAACGAGGTTTGAGGAAAACTTAAATGCCAAACTATTTCAAAAGATATCAGGATTAAAACCAAGTGTAAGCAATTGAAAATCATATACGGTATAGATTCATCTTGATCAATAACTCCTGTATAGATGATTTAAATTTAGATATATAGTGTTCCAAAAAAGGTGGCCCCGTTTGCTTAGTGAAAAAATTTCGTAATACCGCCCGTTTACAAGATACATAATTGAAAAAAAAAGTATTTACTATTTTCACGATTGTGTCTCAACTACTGACAACATTGTAAATATTTATGTTTTGGGAGCTGACACATCGCAGGATTTTTTGTTCATGTCTAACCTTGATAGAGGGCGCTAGTTACACGGTTCGTACCGAGTAGTTCAAAATATGAACAAGCAATTTGAAAGAAATGTCAATTTGAAGAAATATCCAGTGGCAAAGGAAAGTGAAACAATGCCCTGTATCTACAACACTATACAATTTTGACAATAGTTAGAGACGTCAAGTAACGAGCATCCTTTTCATGAGTACTTGGACCAGATCCGGTCGAAAACGCTCCAATGTCCTGAGAGTTATGGCAAAGAAAAGATTTTTAAAACTGAACTTTGAATTTTCGACGGACCATCGAACCAAATTAATCGACCTGACGTACCCGTATTGACGAGAAAAGCGCCCGGTCTCATCTGCTTGATGGTGAACTCGTTGATAAGATGGTGGTTGTGCTCGTTGAGCGTGCAATGCAGCGAGACGCAATCGCTCTGGAAGAGAAGGTCCTGCAGCGTGTAGACCCTGGTGAGGCCGAGACTCTTCTCGATGCCGTCGGGCAGGTAGGGGTCGTAGAAGATGACGTTGAAGCCGAAGGCCTTCGCGCGCAGCGCCACCGCCGAGCCGATCCTGCCGAGGCCGACGATGCCGAGCGTGTCGCCGCGTATCCGCGCGCAGCCTTGAGCGGCTTCTCGCACCTGAGAATCACCACGTACTCATCATGTTTTGCGATCGATGATCGATCGATAAAAAATACTCGCACACAAATAGAAAAAAAAAGAAGTGGTTCAGCTGAGTTGACATCACGTGCCGTCGGTTTTTTCCATCAAAGGACGAGTAACGCATTCGCGATTGTGGTAACTAATCGGTAATATAGTTATAAACTATGCACGTGGAGTTATTTGAGTTTTGGTTCTGCTATATTGACATAACAATGTCGGGAACACTGGTGTAGCTACTCTGTCTATTCGCCTATGTAATTTCTTCAACCAAAACAGCCAACTCGATAACAGCATTTTATTCGTTATAGCAATCGCTCATATATTAGTTATTATATGGCGACACACAAATACATGATTATTTTACGTTGATTCAATAGCAATACTGCTAACGGTAGGAAAATCAGTTCATTGAGATTCTGTAAATGGCGTATGTCACGGGTAAGTAACGCTCTAATAAATGTTACGCCACTGTCCGAATACTATAACTATATATATGACTATAACTTATTATTTTTCTCGATGTTTGAGTAAAATATGTGTACTTGCTGGTTACTTTCTGAAGTGTTTTTTATTTTTGTTCGAGATATGTGAAGTCAAAGGTATAAACTTTTCATTTTAATTTATACTTTTCGATTCACTAAACTGGTAACAACTACATAACCGTTACCAATTATCAACTTCAAACAATTTTCAATAAGTCAATGTATTCGGAAAGAGGCGTAACATTTAGCAGGTGTAAAGGTGTTACTCACCCGGGCCGTAAGGCACTGGAGAGCTTAATGAACCGATTATTCTTCTACCACAATGTGTATTTCATGACACTTGAAAACGTTTGCTGATTTTATTGAAATTAAACAGAATAATAAAAAGTTATGGGCTTCACATTTTCCAACTGTTGACTTCAACACCCTGTATTTCTGAAAGAGGGCAAATTTTATCGAAGCACGTTTTATTTAAAATTGTCATTTTATCGAAGCACGTTTCGTTTAAAATTGTCTCATTTTGAATTGACACTCTGTATTTCAGTTCTGTTAATTCCAAAAAAAAAAAAACATTTAGCATGTTTACAACTCACTTCACTTCTCGTCCCCCTTCACTTCGCTCAGAATAATGAGAGCCTTGTCGAATAAAATAGGTGAGTATTTTTGTTCCAAAATTTCACCTACTTTCAGCAATATTATTTGCACGACTCGTTAATACCTCACCCTACTCAACCTCAATGGATTGTTACAACAAATAGGTACAGACCTCGGTACATAAACTTGTATAACAAGTTTGCACGCACAAAACGAATTCGTAATGTAGGTACATAAAGAACAGGTAGATCGAGTAGATGTAAACCGTAAGTGCTACGGATGTCGGTCGGATAATATGCCATCTATCAAAGCTGGAAGAAACATTCCCCAGGTGGTCGATGTTCGCGCCAATAATACGGGACAATGTCGTTGAACTTGCACGATAGATATAGGTATACAACCTGCGCTTGGAACCGTCGGCAATGTTGGCTGGCATCGTGATAAATTAGAGGGTAATAACGAGACAAGTGAGAGTGGCGTGGCGATATGTTTATCTATCTAACGTTGGTGGTTACAATTGAGCCGGTGATCGAACAATGAGGGCGCTGTTTTTCTAACAAAATGGCCGACTTGAGGAGTGGTTTGTTCACTTTTATTTCTACGTTTACGTGTGATTTTCATTATTCTGTTTTATCAATTATCTGAATTCTGCTGAGCCTTTCATCATATAAGTCGTGCTGGTCCCTATATAGTGTTGAGTGTTTCAGTGTTTTTTTCATCATTGGATACATTTTTCAAAGGACTGTTGGTGCGTTGAATCAACATTGATCTTGTACTGTTTGAGAGTTTTGACAAAATATATTCATGTTGTGACTCTTCTCCGAGCGGCAAATGTTGAAGCTGTTCCCTAGTATAATTGTTTCAGTGATTGTTCCATTGCGTTAATAATCATTTATCCTGTACTGTGTGTGAGTTTCTACTTCGTGAAAATAATTAGTTCTTAGTGATGTGCAATGAACGAAAACGATTTTTTTCGTAATTTTTCTTGTAAGACTCCAAGAACATGAAGAAGATTAGTTTTCGGAAAAATCTCACTTTTTCGTCTTTTTGCTACTGCAGCCACCAACCACACAGTAAGTATTACAAGCTGCTTTATAAATACTTTTTGATCCATATCACAAAGAAAGTTTGAAATTTCATCCAAGACAAGCACAAAATAGTAAATCAGTTGCCAAAGCCACCAAATTAGACTTGAATTGGTCTGACATCAGCTAATTACATGCTTTTCATAAGTTCAAAAATGCCAACCAGATGATGAATTAGACATTGTCACATTCCCAATAGAATGCAGAAGGAATGACATAGTCAAGGTTAAGACCAGAGACTAATGATCTTAAGCTTATAGTGATATTTTCGGATCAAACCAGTACTTCTATTTCAGTACGGAGTTGCTACCAAAAAATACGAACCGACAGTCTAAATCCACCGACCAATGAATTTACTCTCGTACGCCAGCATTGAATTCATTGCCACAGATGGACTGAGCACATCCTTTAGCAGCACAGAATAGACTTATAGTATGTATGTATGTATATATATATATATATATATATATATATATAGATGATATAGAACTGTTCTGTGGTGGACGTCACGTGAGTGACCATCACGTCACATTGGTGATAGAAAATGCCAGCATATATATGTGTAAGTATCAGATATAACAAGGTTGATATACATTGTGTCCGACATAACGAGGGCCAGTATGGGTATCTCGGAAACTACAAGAGATACAAATTTAGTTAATCGGTGGAAAAGTTGCGCGATTGAGGAGCCAAGAAAATTACTTTCAAAAATTTTCGATATGATTTTTCTTTTTTGAGTTTGAGTTTAAAAAACCGGAATTCCGAATTTCCAATTTCATTTCATTTCGGCCTTGTGGAAATTAAGACAAAATTAAAGAAACCTGGCAACTATCGATTTTCTGATTCTGAACGTTTCGTCTTCGAGCAACAATCATGAGATACCGAGACTGACTCTCTTCATCCAGATTCATTTCGTGCGAGTTAATCGGTAGAGACCGGTCGGCGGTCCGGCGGTCGAAGACGATCGTCCGTACCTGTTCGGGTCCCGTGAACTTCTTGCCGTCCCTAACCATGTTGGCCAGCCAAA
Organism: Gastrophysa polygoni; assembly: GCA_963576655.1. Lineage (NCBI taxonomy): Eukaryota > Metazoa > Arthropoda > Insecta > Coleoptera > Chrysomelidae > Gastrophysa > Gastrophysa polygoni. The sequence continues at coordinate 19,447,938 of OY755090.1, read as the reverse complement.
AGGTCCGCCTGTAGAGGTTGAGCACGAGGCACAACGTGGTGTCGGCCACCTCCTCGACCCCGTAGCCGGGCACGTTGCACACCGCGATGCCCAGCTCGCCGGCCGCCTTCACGTCGATATTGTCGACGCCGCTGCCGATCCGCACGATGATCCGCAGCGTCTTGAACTTCTCGAGGTCCTCCTTGGTGAGGATGATCGTGTGCCACATGAGCGCCCCGACCGCCTCGTTCAGCACCTTCTCGTGTATCTCGCTGGTGCTCTGCGCGTCGCAGAACGCCACCGTCGCCACGTCCTTCAGGATGGGCATCTCGATGGAGCAGTCGCGGCCGTCGAGCAGCGCGACCAGCGGCCGCGTCTGCATCGGCCCGTTGCTGCTGATGGGACCGCGCGTCTCGAAACGAGGCCGTTTGGGCATCATTTTTCTCTTGTCCATCGGTGACGCACCACTCTAGCGAAACATGCACCGCTGCCGACGCACCGCTATCGCGCCTCGCGACTCCACTTTGCACCCCGCACACACCACGCACTCTCTGTCTCTCTCGAGCTCGCTACTGCGGTCGTCGCGCTCTTCTGCCCGTCTCTTTCCTCCTGCTCCTGTCGATGTTTGGTCCGCGGTCACCGGTCTCTCGACGACGACCTTTTAGGTTGTTACCTGTCGCGAGTGACACTTAGAGCCATCGTTATGCATCCAGACGACCTGAAACCGAAAATCAAATATCATGTATATAGATTTGTTTTGTTGTGTCTAGAAAAGAGGAATGGTGGTTCTGGATTGTCGGAGGATTGTGTCATGAAGGAAGAATCCATGACGAGTGCTTCTGTGATAATATTGAATTTCCGAGTGAATAATTACACTGGGATCATGGATCTGACTTCTGGCTGATGAAACTGCCTGGTCTTCAGAAACCCACGCAGAACGCACATCATTCTACTGTATGGAGCTGGTTGTATGCTGTCAGCGGAGATAGGCGGATAGATGAGTAGTTCGGAAAGGTACTTTTCCGAAGAATCTACGGGATCTTACCTTAAGATCGCTTATGTATTGCGGATTGTATTCAAAGGGTATTATAAATAGATATTTTCAGGAAGTTTGTAAACTGATTAATATAATCAATTAGTAATTGGGTGTACTTTTATTGATTTGTATGCCGAACCTAGTGATCGCATAGCCGGGACAATATAAATATAACGTTAGTTGCTGCCAGACAGTTTCGTTATCTGATTCAGATGTTCCTTTCCTCGGAACGATGTATTTGGTTAACGGCATGGAAGTGCTTGTACAAACAGACCCCATCTCTTTATTACAATTAATATGTTTCTATTCTAAATCTACAGTCAAAGACTAATGAACGGAACTACGTGAGTGTTTCTATGGCGTTTTTGGATACAAAAGATAATTGATAATGTCGTTAATAATTAATATCCCAGATATTCATTTCAAATATAAGCATATTTCTAAAATGGATAACACAAAATGCATTCAAAATACATTTCCTGTCTATATATATTGATGAAAAGGCCTTCACAGAAAACAAGAGTTATGACCACAGCGAAATATGAAAAGGCAAAAGGAATATAATTCGATCTCAAAACCATAGTATTCGTTTCAATCATTAAAGTTCTTCTAAAATTTGATACGCGACAACTTCATTGGAATGACTTAATTATAATAACCGCAGCACAATCGGCAAAAACAAATATCTTCGTGCTATCACAGTTTCGAGATAGTTTGAGAGATGACGGTCGCGCTCGTATCGCTGTCGTAATAACTGGAATTACCGAAAACATGGCGGAGCAATTTTGCGGCTGGCGCGATAACGTGTAGTAACTTGAGGAAGTTTGAGTTAGCTACATTCGGCCCGGCGGTCCGCCATCCGACTATTAACAAAACAAAGATAAATATCGCTATGACGGCAACAAAGTTTCGGGAGCGAGGAATATACTCGACATACACCAGAGATCGAGGTAGTTTGTCGTAGTTTTCGTGAACGCGTCCAACTCTCCGCCAACTTTGCTTAAACTCACAACGCAGTGGTGCCGTAATCGATGAATTATTTTCATTCATACATGGTGGCATACAGGGTGATGGACAGGGCCGGGACAAGACACGGTTGCCGCTGTTCGGATTTATAGCGAACTTCATTGGTAAAATAGTGCACACTGACTGTACAACAAACGGCGAATTTTTTCCTTTCCTCGCACAGCTTGACTTTGTAGGTATATTCTATCTACAGCTCCGGTAAGGATAATCGGTATTATACCGGGTGTCCCAGAACTTCAAGGCCAGCAGATATTTCAGTTATTTGCGGAGGAAAAAATTGGAAATAAATACGTGTCGTAGGAGACCATAAGCTCGTTCATGCAGCATATCAAAATCCAGCCACTCGCAAACAACCCCCGAGAACCCACCCCTAACTTTTGTTTTTCAAATTCAATTTCAATTTCAATTTTGGTTCAACTTACAGCCCGTTTCATTCATCATTAAAATTGAAAGTTGGTCAAGTCAACAATTTCTGAAGTCACACTCAAGTGTGTGAATTCATCATAACAATACCGCGACTGACAATACTGCGACTGATAGTACGTCGCAGTCCTATTAGTTACAATATTGTTAGTCGCAGTATTGTAAGTCGCCTTAAAATCACCTTGGTCCTTCAGCATTTTCGAAAGATGATATTCCGAATCTGAGATTCCCTGCCTCATTCATCTGTTTTTGAAAGATGTAACCAAAATAAAACTTATGGAAACTGAAATACGTTGACCGTCTTTGCAACGAGTTAGCAATGTTAGCAAACACTGAAGTGTTATACGATTTATATTTTTATAATAATGATAATGATAATTGATATTATTTGTCAAATATACGCATCGAAAAATAATAGACGAACGTACAATTAAACTATCAGAAGGCAGGATTCTGCCTCTTAAGAAGTCATATTATTGTCAGTAGTCAGTCAATACAAGTTCGTGTTCCTAATAGTGATATTGATATTTTCATGACATAAACTTTATTTATTCAAATTATCAAGTATAACATGGAATACTCTATGCAATAAACTAAAATAAATAAAATGAATTTTTTAATGATATTCGTTCAATGAATTTTTAGAGATGATATTGAAATGAAAGACAGCCAAGTGTCTCCTATCCCATTTCATCAAGAATCGTGAGAGATATAGGGTTTGCTATAAGGGGATCCTTGCTTATCTTGATCTTATATCTTGAGATATTCTCTTTGCTATTCCGATACATTTATTTCACAACAAGTGACTGAACATCGATTTCGCTCAATTATTGCCGTCACGGTTCATCTATCAATCAGCAAACTAGCCTGTTGACTATCGAAGCTCCTACCCATCGCCTTTCTACTCGAAACCCCCGACTTTATTTTCGTCGTTTCGACGACAACGAGGCGCAAAACTTTCGAAAAACTCCTCGGCTCTTCCGAGGATCGACCGCCACTTCTCGCCAACTAACTTGTGCCATAAAGTATATAAACTTACACTTTTGTGTAACAACTTCAGTTCGCGTTAGCGTCGAACGAACTTCGCAGAGAGAATGTCGCGGGAGAACGGGTAGAGGGGGGAGACTAGCAGCCAAAGTTGTCGGAAACTTTTCTGACTATGTCGCCTCCACAGCCCCCGAAAACTTTTATGCCGCGTGGACGGAAACTTTTGCGCTACGATCGGGCCTTTTTTCCCTGATTTAACTCTCGTATACAGCCTATTTCTCTAGACAGTTGGGATGTATATGTACTATTTCTATCGTGGGAGTTCGTCGAATGAAAATATTCAGATACCGGAAAAATCATCCATTATGCCAGAGCGAATTGGTCTCGAAACAATGAATTAGCCGAAAACAAAACTACAGCGGTAACAAAACTTTCGGTGGTGAACATTGCGGTACCAGAATTTCAACAAAATATGGAAATATTTTTCAAGACTGTTTGATACTAAGAATTGCAAAGGCCACCAGTTTCTCGGTATACCTTTTTATGACATCAACTGAAGCTCTATGTTCTCTCTACCCCACATTAGCAATTAGATATTTGTCCGTTTGTGTATCTGTCAGTCGTCTATAGAGAATACAGGAACCTATAGTTCTTGTATCTTTCGTCCATCAGAATCAATCAATGAATTGCACAGCTGGAAGAGAAGGAAAAACATGAAATGATAGTGGTGACCTACACATTTCCGAATGAACCAGTGCTGACCTTGTATACTGATGGATATGTTGCCTCACCAAGTCGAGAGTTCCGAAAGCCCAGCTACAGATGCTTTCTCCGAATGTATCAAAATGAAGTGCCTCACACCTTACACTCTGATTATTGAGTGAACATTCTTGCTTTCTACATTGGATCCACGGGGCCAAGATCTTCTCAATATCGCCACCATCGATAACCGTATGCCAGAAATTATCTTCCTTCAAGAAGACTAAGGGGCCAGACGAAATGTTTTCGAGAAATGAGCCCCAGAACTAACACTAGTTCTTTACAGGTTGGTCACACATTTATACAAACATGGTATATTTCTTTCTAATTCGAAAATAGCTAGAGTCGAACCGATTACAAGAAAAAAGGCAAGAAAACCCTCCCTTGCAGATACAGACCGATTGCACTACCATCTGTGATCTCTAAAGTAATGGAAAAAGCAATCAACATCGAGCTCATCCGATATCTTGAAAATCTAGTAAAGTTCAATGCAATAGAAACTCAAGCTTGTATCTTCACCAGGAAGGAAGATCATACAATGTCAAATATGGTCCCATAAAGTCTTCAATATCCATGCTCGGTATAACAGCACTCTCTCATGGGACTATCACAACAACAACTTCACAAAAACTTGGTTTCCTGTTCCGTGCGAAGAAATACTTCACTCCCAAGCTGAAAACGCATGTACGGAGTTCAGCCTCCAAACATACACTGAAGCTATTGATACTATACTCACGAATTCATTGACCTCTCTGGAACATCGCAGAAAGATGGGCGATCTTTCTTTCTTTCATAGATATTTCCTCGGTCGATCCTTGACGGAAATCTCTTCTATTATGCCACTACGAGCGATTTCAGATAGGCAAACTAGAGGAGTTCAGGTTGGCAATCCATATATTGCCCCACTTCGAAACATGCCGTGTTCGCTAATGGCGTTCAATTCGAAAATTTTTATAAACCTACGCCCATGCTGTAAATGTCAACACCCCCATATCGACGTTTATGATGTGCCCGCTGTCAACGAAACATTTGACATTTGATAGTTTATATTCATTGTTCTATGGTTTGACATAATTCAACTGTTTTTTCTTCTTAACGAACATTCATGTTCAATTTTGTTTGAGATTTATATATGTCATAAATGTTGTTTTTTGTAAAAGTATATATAGAACATCACGCTATCTAGAACGTGTGCTTGATGAATATTAAAACCAACCAGCCATCGAAGCAATTTCTTTATTTTATTGAAGAAGCTGTGAACAAACAACATGCCGAACTTCTCATTACCAAATAGAACGGCATAGTTATGGAATTATTTGCCCAGTGAATTGGTTAAGACCTGCAAACTTTCAAGAAGCATTCCACCACTGACCAACAAGATGTTTCTCGAACATCATAGGATTTTTTCGTGTTGTCTAAGGTTGAAAAACATATATCCAGTACTGCTAGCTCACCCAGTGCAGGGTAGATATCGCATAGACATAGGTCCCAAATTATGAACCCCTGTATAAATCATCAAAACTCAGCACCTTCTCGTAATCGCAAAAAATGAGTGTGTGAACGGAGGGAATTCGACTATGCCACACGACCACGCGACTCCTCATCGAAGTTCCCTAGTAATTGAATCGAGTCAAACGCCATCCCGACCCCTACCCCCTCGAATTTCCCGAAGATCCACGACCGAATCCAACTTTGCGTGCCGCCTTATATATCGACCCTCCTCCCACCATCCTGATTCCCCTTCAAAGCGACCTCACACAGACGACTTTCAACTTTCAACACTGTTTCCTCAGGTTTCCTCTCGAGTTTCGAATGATTCGATGCTTCTCGCCGAGAGACCGGACAGACCCTATCGAGGGCGATATCGAATTGTGCTTGTCCACCCAAACACCTTTGACATCCTTCAACAGCCCTACCTCGTGTCCCTAGATCGTCAAAGACATTTTTGTGAGCGAAGCAATTCGTTATAAAAATATCTGGATTGATTCCATACTACAAAGGTAACCTTGTTGCACCCCTGTAGTGGCCACCGCTCTGGCTAACATATTATAGAGAGTAAGGGGGTAGCACTACACTCAAATTGATGAGAAATTGAAACGAAGAAAGAAACGCAGCGGTCAGAAATCAGCTGACTGTTGGCAAAACATTTTGATGTGCTATGCCATTGTCACATTGTATCCAGAAATACGACATGTTCAGTTATTTTCATTCGAATCGAGATAATAGTGTAAGATTATTTACTCAAATCTATTGTTTAGCGGAGTTTATTGATCCATAAATGTGATAAAACAAAGGGTCTCAGATTTACTTGTTGTTCGAATATAAATAATTGGTTTTTCATCCTAGTTCGTTCAGCCGGTTGAGCCCATCAAGTCAAAGAAGAATTTTGAAACTTTGTTCCAAATGGAGTTATCCTGTTCTGCCTATGGCTGAACTAATAGATTCAAAAGAGATCAGAATATATACTTTCATAGGTAAGTAATTGAATAATATTGAACAAATTTCAATAGCTCACGCCTAGCCAAAGGCGGAGGAATCCAACTAATGAAAACAGCAAACGAGAGAGAGGCAACCAGCAGTGATCAGCTGACTGTTATTTGCTGCAGATCCAGACGAATCGATAGCTCTTTCTTTTCCTTATGTTCGTTTTAATGCTCCTCATAAGTCGATGGGGCAAGGGTTCATCTAGAGAATATATGTATATCATATCTTCGATTACACCATAATAGACTAGATTTCTTTCGAGCACAGACCAAACCGATTTAGCCATCAATGACGAAGTCTACCGGTCCTGTTCAGGAAGGACCTGAGATAGACCGTCCCAACTATGAAGATAAAAATAAAATGAAGATAAAATAGACATCGTACCAGAAATTCAGCACGAATATTCAAAGGGTATTTTCGAAAAGCCGTTACAGTAATTAGACATCTCCAATAGTAGTAGTGGAGAAAGGTTCAGGAGAAAAAAAAGAATTCAGGTTCCTGTCGTGACATCAAACATGAAGTCTGCTTGCAACAAGCTATTCTTTGAAATATGTTTCCGGTTTTACGAAATATATATCGATTCAGCGCAACTTCATATCTCCCTGGATTTTGAGCAATACCCGGAACGCCGGTCTGTAACTGTATTAACTGCCATTTAGCGGGGAAACTCTTGCGGATGCTTCTCGAACTTTGTATTTTGGTGGATCAATCCTAGAGCTCCAGGAATACCACTGATTGGCCTACTCGTATACAAAAACTAGTCGTTTTTGAAACTCGTTCGAACAACCGGTCATCAAATTTGATGATACAAGTATTCGTTCCCTTTTTTCGACCACGTGGAAAATCGATTGAGTCCAAGCGATTTCCAAAAAGAGAAGGAAAACTTTACCAAAAATTCTATGTGAATCTTTACTCTCCATTCAGACAACAAACAACTTTGTTGGTCAAAAATCTCATATTCTTAATAACCAGGGAGGGACTTCACGGAAATATTTAGGGAGCTGTGGTAGAAAAAAAAATATATATTTTCAAATGTCAACCATATCGTACGTGTTGATACACATATACGTCTACTTGTTGATAATTTGTAGTGGATGAGATTGGATATGATTAAAACGAGATATTCAAACTGTCGTCTTTGGAATAACGTAGATTGCATGAACGAAAGTAAGTTCAACTGATTTGCAATAATCTTGGTGAGCCGAACGGTAGTGTTGTATGTATTGGACTGTAGCAATTCGTGCCTGAACACTGTTATACAAAATATATATAGTGTTCTAAGAAGTGAAGTGAAATATCAACTAAATACAAATATAGACAGATACATGTTATTGACATAGATATTTCGATTGAAAACGAGAAAATTGAAATCGGAAAAACTGTCAAGTATCTTGTTATCCAGTAGGATAATCTATCAAACTGAAGGAATTTTATTAAATTTCTAGATTGATGTCGAAGATAGCTGGGATGAACGTATCAGACCATTTTCAGTAGTAGCCGACTGGTCGTGTAGAAAAAATTAACCTATTCAACAGGCGTCGTTTTGCCTTTTTGTCCGTGGCGATGAAAATGATACATCGATACTACCTGTACTATTTGTACTTTGGCAAATTTACCACGAAAATGCATAACGAACTCACATGCTTATTTCTTATTCTTGTGAGGTTATTGAATAAGAATAACAGTTCAATAAATGAATCTGAATATCGGGGAGCTCACAAATCGGGGTTCCTATAATAATTTTTTTTCTTTTGTCGAGTCCACTATTTATTCATTTTCCAGCTTTTTGTGGGATTTTCTCTCTTCGTTTCTATTAAATAGAGTAGAAGTTATTGAAAATTATTTCAATATATTTGTAGCAAGGACAGATTTTGTGATCTGTCCCAAAATATATTATTTATACTATTTTTATTCTCTCAATTGAATCGACAATTGACTTAGAAGGAACTGCCCCCACCCCGAACAGGAAAGTGAGATAAGAAAAACACAACAGGGTCGAATGATATAGTTTCATCATCACATACAAAAAAAAATCGTTTTTGAGGTTGACATTATTCAACAAAAACGAGCCAACCATGAAAAAAAAATACCTACCCCCTATTGTCGATGTGTACTTTTTCCGAAGTACCTTCTTCATGGTAATTTACAAAATAATTTCTCCACATGCCGAAGTTGCTGCAAATATTCTTCTTTGTTCTCTAATAAGAGCCAAGTAATTAAAATGTAATTCATTCGCAAGATGGCCGCCGATCGACACCATAATTCCGTGTAATCAGTCTCCTAATAAGATTTCATACGCACCCTCGAAAAGTTGGTTTGTGAGACAGTTTAGCCAAGAGACTGTATAACAATCCGGATATCTTCCAATTTATCCACGCCGCAATCGTCGTATATTCAGTTGATTTCCGTTCGTCATCTTCGACACGATTCACGGGTGTTCCACGACTGTAGAAATGTTCATGACCTGCTTGCTATGCCGTGAACTTTTGTCACAGTTCTTGATCTTCATTCATTGTACGAAATTGCACTTTCACTTCATCCATTGAAAATGCCGACTCCTTTCTTCATACTCTTTGCCCATTACCGAAAATACATAACCTATACGATCTGCTCAACAATAATCCAGCTATCCTGAGATAATAGGTGTAAGATGTTTGATAATGGGAATGCCCTAGATTTCAGAGAAGAACAGGCTAAGGGAAGCCATAAAATATCAACACAATACATATTGGTCTAACGTCAACAAATCTGCTGATGCTATGAAAAGAATCGAAATGATATAAAAATAATCAAAAAAATATTTCCACAAATATTCATTTCTAAATACATATTATAAATATGTGTTACATATTATTAAATGGAATATCCAAGTTCAAATATCTGAATTTTCTCTGAAGAGCCTATTCTTTGTTTGTGCTTATGGGTCCAAATTGCTCAACAGGTGTGGTTGTCAAAAAAATTATTGGAAAATATCTTCAGGAGCGACCCTATGAAGTTTCATATAAAGTTTCCTTTATATATAAAGAAATAAGTTTAAGAGAACAATTCAACTGTCAATTCAACTATAATATGATATAGATGAAATAACTAAAAATGCATAATTCATCTCGATTAGACCAGCCTTCAGTAACCCATTGTAGACGATAACAAAGATTTCAGCCTCTCAAGTGTGGTAACACTTAACGGCAAAACAGAAATTATCTGAAGGACTATATACAGGTTGACTTACCTAAGAATGCATATATTTATTCAGTGGATTGTCTCCACCGAATAAAGTGTAAACCAAGTGAAATTAATAAATAATAATATATGAAAAATACCTTATGATTATTAGACAATGCGCGCCCATGATATAATTCCTAAACTTTGATACACGCGTTGGAGAAACTACTTTATATAACGTATTCACGAAAACATTCAATTTTGGTTATTCTTACGACGAAGAAGTTTGCATAGATGCACTTTCAATCAATAACTGGTCAGGTGAATAATACTTCGAAAGTGATTTCGAAACAACGATCAGCTCGATATTTCAAATGAACTAGAGGTCATTATCTGTCAAGGATCAAACTGTAAGCTGTTACCAGCTCTTAATAAACGAGGATAAATATAGGATATTAAAGAAAGTAATTCATTAGATTGGATTTCCAGGGTGACTTTATTCGTGTTACCGATCAAGTGGTCAGATTCTAATATTTAGACCTTGGATCTTGTTGCTCATGATGTAATTTGTCTACACCGGAAGATCATGCGATCGAGAGAGCATTAGTATGTGTATCAAAAAGGAAAGCGGTTTCGCTACCAGTGGCTCATCTTCGCTTTGGAATGATACCCCAACTTTGCTCTTATTGCTCTGAAATTTTACAGACTCACTTACTTATTCTATTCTAATACACTATTTTTTCAATTGGATTTTTAGCTGAATCACTCTGTATATGGTTTGCAATATTTCTCACGTATTTTACCATTTCTTCTTTGCTTCAATACATCTAGGGGGGTACTGTTTCTCTATTACTTCTATCTTATCTAAGCGCCTCACGATAATGATGTCTTCTGTATTTCAACCTTTTTGAAGTTCTTTGATTTTTTTTCAATTAGGATACTTATTTTGACATTATCCAATACTGTGAAGTCTATGGAAATAAATGTTTGTATTGTATTGATAAGTAGTGAGCAACCAAAACAAACTACATTAATTCTTTTGAAAAGCCATTTTCCGACCATCGCAAGCTGTTATTACGGAATAATAGCGATGAATATCAAGTAATTTGATTCGGTTTATAGTTACGTCGAACGCATTCGGCGTTCTAAGGGAATCTGAGAACTGCCCTAAATTTATTTCAAAAATCTTGCATCATAGTCGCGAGGATCCTTTTGCTCGAGTAGAGCACGAGAAAACCAGAAAAAAGATTTATTATTTCAGTACCCATGAAATGAATGTCATGAACTGAAAGTAAAAAGGAAATAACGCCTGTTCGCGTTTCAATTGTAGGGCAGTCGAACTGATGGATGTGGGGTTAACGTTTCACTTCCGACACAACCCACATTTGCTTACATAAACATCAGATCGATCGGACCGACTCTCCCGAAATGGTGTAAGCGAATAATCCGTTTCTCCTGCGAGCGCCCAACTTTTAATCCAACTCAAATAACGGATTCGGAGCAGAATATAATTTGCGATATAAATTTCCAGTTCATGCGGCCGTGGGTTGGCTTCCCAACTTCGGAAACGACGACACTCCCCAAACTTTTGTCTACCGTTTGTTGAACAAACTTTTCGGCTATTACTTTAGGGTCTAGTCGGTGTCGTGAACTTTCCATACGCTTTAATGAATATATCGACATCGGTATGAGTATTTTACAGGGAGTGTTTTACAGGGAGTGGAGATTTAGTTCCCCCCATTCTTCAAAGGATGGTTGTCTTCAGTGCTTTTGCACTTTTTGCAGCACCGCAGAAGGGCTCGGATCCCATCATGGACCATGTATACTCCTGATTGGGAGGAGCATGTAGTTATACAGTGATAGGCAAAAGCTCGTGTGGAACCAAATGGATATATCGGTAACCGTTTGTTGTTGTTTTTTAATCAAAATATGACGAATTATTGTCAACGCCAATGTTGCTACGTTTCAATTTTTCCGAAATTCTTGTTAACTCTATTATTTAAAGAAGTTTTCTCTGGCTGAATTGAACTTTTCTGAATTGAGCTTTTCTTGTATCTTTTTGTTTTACCATTCATTGAAAATAATAAAGACGATAAATATTATTAGTATTATTTCACATCCTGTATATTTTCATGAAATTTGGAAGAGAATCTTATAGCGTATTCGTTGATATATCATGATAACCAAATCTAATAATGAAGAGGAAAGGAAGCAATTCCCTCATCGACCAAGAAATATCAAACCACGAATACACACAAATAATCAGGAGATTATAAGATAGCTTCGATCCATCAATTTGATGTTTTGGTTATTATTAAGGAGGATAAAGGATGGTGAACCAACTCTTTGATTGTTTTTTCCCAAAACATGTAGACCTGTCAAACAACCTTACAGAAGCCGCAACGCTTGAGTATAGATGGCGATACGATCGTCTATCCTGTGAAGTCAAATCCGCTTCAACTGATAATGACGGATATCTGACACTAATATATAACTAATCTTGCATTGGTCTTGAATTTCAAATTCAAATCGTATTTTTCAGAGTTTCCATCAGCAGAGGTGATTCGACTTTAGCAATGTATTGAAATTCAACTCAAGTAGGCGAAAGTCTAAAACGTTTTCTAATGGCTGGGTATAGGAAATTGGGACACCAGTCTATATTTACATCATAGTTATTGCGTTGTTATTATATTTTGACAAGATCTGTCAACTTATAGATTTACTAAATTTAATGCGCATTCGAGATACAATCATAGAATAGTAGTCCCAAATTTCCCACAAATGACCTCCACACATGTCGCTAGAGTTGAAAATATACAGGGCGTTTTATGATAGAATATTTGGTCGTTATTGGGACGTCCTCATCGATATAGAGGTGCTCGACTCCGGCCCGGTGAGATACGAGTAGGACGATGTTTCACTCCCAGCCAAAGTGCCCGGCATCTGAGGCCGGCAATCATGGACGCCTCCCAGGCGCCGGCGTCGTCTGCTTTTTGACGCCGATGCGTCTGGAATCGGAGAACGTCTATCTGAACTGAATTATAATCGGGAGAAATTTTCGCTTCGGCTATCATAGACCGAGAGCTGGTTTAAAGAACCGGATAAGTCAATTAGTTGATGGTCGATAGGCAAGAGATATGCACCTACACAGAAAATTTACATATATATAGAGTGTTCTCAATTCAACAGAGTATATAACTCGCCAAAATGAAAGAAGTACCCTTGAAATGTAACACACAACCACTTACAATCACTGCCTTCGATCATTGAACAGACTAGATAAGTAATCCACAGCCCTGGCAATACAGTTTGTTTGGAAGCAACATCTATAGTATCTATCTTTGTCTAAACAAGGATGGCAGAACCTGATTCTCCCAGCACCAGTACCGTGTTGTCAGAGGGGTCGAATTTATTATTAATTCATGATGAAACCAAATTGAAAATCCGTAACAATTTCAGTAGTACTTTTCAGCATTTCTTGGTGGGAAAATGAACAATGACAAGACACTGTCGCAGCTGACCTATGGGTATAATCAATATAATCTAATCAATTCAATTTAAATTCATTTTTATCCATTCCATTTGGGAAAATGCTTCAAAATCTCGAATGATACGACAATGGTAACTCACCTATGAAATGACGTGTTTTGATCGCCGGTTCAAATTGTCTTCAACACACCTCACAACGTCTCACCATTATATCAAATCACCAAAACAGGAAATAAACTGAGTTTCTGAGGAATTCTGAGTACACAAAACTAAACACAAGTTGAATAATATCGATAAATCAAAACGTAAATAATGACAGATACCAAACAAAGCAATAATCGCCGTTGACTGTCAATATCAAATTGCGGTGTTGCAACGTTGAGCAAAAAGTATTCATGATACCCATGCTGGTCCTCGAGCCCCCAAGAAAGTAAAATTGCTGAGTCTCAGAATAATGTAGCAATCTTCTATCAATCAGAACTGATTCATAATCGTCATGACCCAAATTTATTATTATATTTGTGCATTGAACTACATGAATTCATAGAGGACTAAATATTTTGGAGTGTTTATCACTATTTGATGATGGGATATGACAACACTGGCGACGATTGGGTACTAATATTATGATAATTCTGGGAATTCATGTTAGCTTCAGAATATTTGTTTTGTGATCCTTCTAGTGGGTTTGTTGTTCGGAGATCACTGCCGTTTCTCTGGAGGATTTCCGATTTTTCCTCAAATTCTAAGAATCATTTTGTTGAACATGAAATTGCGCATTTTTTGTCCAAATTGAGCCGCTCTGTCTCTTTTATGGATAACAAAATCCCTATGCCTAGTGCCACGAATTTGTAACACACTCTATATGAATTGGTTGCGTGACTTATAACGTCACCAGGAAAACATATCAGAAAATGCCCAATTTGATGATGTCAGTTTCCTGTGAGGTCGTCAGTATAATACGCTGAAGCTCGCTCCTTTATTCTATTCGCCTAGTCGGTGATACAACACTCATTGACCTCTCTAGAATATCGTAGAAAGGTGGGCGATCTCTACCTTCTTTATAGATATTTCCATGGTCGGTGCTCGACGGAAATACCGTCTATTACACCACCACGAGCGATTCCGGTTAGACAAACCAGACGATCTCAGGCTGGTCATGCTTACGAGCATTCCACTACTGGCTAACACGATGTCCTCGAACATTGTAGGTTTTCTCTAGGTGTTAGATGAAACAGAAGAAAAAAAAGGAATGATGAAGGCGCTAGTATTATTAGTATATTTTCATTATTATATTTTCATAAAATATCGAGTAATTTGCAACTGAGATTTATTTCTCGCATTGCGTTGAAGAAGCCGAATGTTTCGTGACGAGTATAGTGAAAAAATACAAAAAAATATGTCATAATCAATTCATTATCTTATCGTATCACAATGTTTCCTGTTGTATATGTATATTATAGGTATTAATTTGTTTGACGTTGTAATCGGGGCATATTTGCGAAACACAAACATTACAGCATGCGTTATACATGATTATTACTACTAGCATTTATAGTCGATGCTACTAGGCTATTCGAGATGGAAGAAGAAAACGCTATAGAAAGTTATACGCAGATTTTCCTTCGACCATCAATGAAAACAGCATATAGCACACTTTTTTTTTGTGGTGAAAGAAGCTCATATATTACCATAGCCACGCCAACGTGAAAGTAGATCACACACGTATTGATTCTTTCTAAAAGAGCATGTTTGCATGTAGATATGATGAATGAATGATTGGAATAAGGTCAGTAGATATTTAGCACGAGCCGTGTAAAGCTTGGGCGGAAATGTGACCGAGTGCGTGAAATGAACTTTACAACGTGTTATGCACACCATTTTTTCTACGACCATGAATATATTATACTCATGTGTTGCATTATCCCACTGTACACTGTAATTCATTGAAAATTAACGAAATACGTCTATACGAATTACAAAGTCATTCAAAGTCTCGCTCATTGTCGACAACAGCAATCGGAAACGAGAAAACCCGAGCGATTCATAAAAATAAATGTGTACTCCAATGAATTGTTACAAGCTCGGCAATCTTCAATTATTTCAACTATATGATGAACGTATCCTCAATCCTCAGTAATTTTTCAGCTAGTTATGAATCTCTGAAGTCAGAAAAAGTTGGAGATTATGGTCACATTTCCAGACGCATCTCGAATATTAGGATGCGAAATCAATCTAAATAAAATAACATTTGTGACAGTGCCAGCAGTAAAATTTCCAGGTGAAATTTCATAACATTCATCAATCACTGAGAGCGTGTGTTTCAAAATACCACACTTGTGCGTTTTACTTTCTACTGTTTTCATGGATGGTCGTAGGACGAATTATTTTTATTTGTGTCTTCTTATTCAGTTGTATTATTTTATACACCCTACTATTATTATAGACATATTATACGAGTATAATATCAATTTTGTGTGATCGAATAATCCCGGAAACATGATAATAGTATACAAACAAAAGGTATAAAAAAATCTTTTGAAAATAATAACCTTTCCTTCTTGAGTTCCTCGAGATCTACTTCCCAAATGCTCTCCGGCGAAAAGCACCGTGCACTTATGTAACATTGGTTTGTTGATCATTATATCTCAGTGATAGTTCTGACATCAAGAAATAAAAATGTTTCACTACTCAGGTCCTTCAAACACTCATACGAGCAGAGAATTTAAATATTAATGATCGTAGGAAAAATAGCGTACATTTGGAAGGTGTATTTCTTGCTCTCGCATTCTCCTATTAATAACAAACTGAAGGAAATATTTTTTTAATTTTTGTTTTGTTTTGTTGTTGTTTTTCCAGATCATAATTTCTACATGCTTGTTCTATATGTTCTGTTGGCAGCACAAGAGGAAGACCTTTAACGTTCGAGGAACATCGTGTGAGCCGGCGGTGGAATTTTGGGAGAGAATGAAGATGTTGGATTTTTCCTCAAAAGTTTAGAGGTTGTAAGCATCGGGAAAAACTTCCCTAGGCGAAGTATTCCACAACTTTGTCGTTCTATTGATGAATGATGCTTGATATAGCTATATATATTCATATAGTTGTCCAGTTTAAAAAATTATGATACAAATTCATGTCTGCTAAAATAAATAGTAATTTGTTCGAGGAATATTCTCAATACTCAATTTCATGAAGTCACGAAACTGACATCTGTTCTTGTCCACCACTCATACTATCGAAGAAAACTCAAAAGCCAATCGAATTCAGACGAATCTGACTGAGACCGGCCACTCACAACCCTGTATACGAACGAAGCCATACCGAAGTCGACTCTAGATCGATCGAATTCTCAAGTTTAGCGATTATAATAATTTAGACGATCCAAATATATACATACATCAAACTTCGCGAAGTTCATTCGTTAAAAATGTATAACCGTCGTATGAACAAAGTTGTAAATCTCCTTCCGATAGAAAGTTTTACGAACTTGCCAGCGAGATATCGAAAAAACTTTTCCGGCAAAAGTTTAATTGTTTTTAGCCTACAACACGAAAAAGGACGACCATTAAAAATGCATCGAGGCAATCCCCTCCGAATTTAAAAGGAAAATTCGAATCGAACTTTTGCGTTCTCCTCGCAGAGGAGCGGTTAATGAAGAAACTTTTCCCAATTAATTCACTAGTTTCGACATGGGATTATCTCACTTTTGCAGTTTGGACTCTCGAAGAGATTCGGATATGCGGGATTTTAGAGATGGGGATATCTTCAAAACACAAATCAACATTCTGCTGCATATATCTAAAACACACTAATAATGTCCGCTGATATAACATGAATTTCTATCGTTGCCTTAGTATAATTCCATAATATGCTACGTTATGTTCATATCCATATAACTCAGATCCAGATTCAACTTGGCTTTACTGAATGAAAAAAAAAACGTTTTTTTTTTTTGACAACCACAATTATAATATCAATGTTATAGCAACTTAATAATCTCATTCGGATCAGTCAAATTTCATGGGTCCGCTTACTCAATTGAAGAAATGAATCAGTTTTTAGTGAATAATACCACCAATAATAATAACACCACGAGTTGATAACACGCTCGATTAAATCTTTTTCAAGGTGGCGTCCGCCAGTCATTTTGCCGGGTGAAGATCTTTTCCAAGTTGCTTCGCCAACTCCATAGGAACATAACAAAAAAATTGCATAATTAAAAAAAATGAGAAAGTGGCAATATTTGTCTCTTCGCAACTAATTAGCAGCAAAAATGCGGCAAAGCATGAATACTTCAAAATAGGGAAGAAAAAAAATACGGAAGTTGAACTTAAGCCAAACATCACATATTTTTATTCAAAGAGAGCGACAATATTTCCTCTTCCTATCTAATTAGCATGACAAAAGCAGCAAATTATGGATCAATTATAATAATATAATAACTGAAAAGACGCCGCTCTGCTATTCTCACACGAGTTCAGCCGTCACCGATCCACCAGTTTCCCATCCATCTACCCTGTATACTATATATCGAAAATTTAAATCAGTCTGATTACTTTTTGCATGTGATACAAATATTTCTTTCTCTGAATTCGCCAGATTAAAATGTTTTGCTTAGTCTTCATTTTCGGTATCTCATAAACATGAGTTTTCGACACATACATTGTCACATTTTTCTGAGATTGTATCACTGCTTTAGAAACAAAACTATGATTATAGGAAACGTCGAATCGACAGTTTCATGTTTATAATTCAGAATGCGTATCATTCATAATTATTAATCATTTTATTCGACTAGATATATGGCTCTCGGTCAAATCTCAGGAAAGCAATCTCAAAAATTCCAATGGGATAAAGAATTATGAAACAATGTTCTTATGAAACTTAGTTGGAAATTTAAAATTCATAATCGCACGTGGAAACCTGAGTCGAGTCAACCCATTAGGATTTTTTTTTTGCTTGAATTTATTTATTCAAATATAAATATCTCGGTTGCTAAGAAGAAGTATTTTCGTTTTTGTCTATTACTAATAAAACTGTGAGAAATAAATGAAATAGATTTTCCAAAAATTCACTTTTCGTACTGTATGAACTACAAATAATTTTACTTGCAGTTGTTGATTTTGTAATTGTTGAATATGAAAAATAATATTACCCAGGTGGTCATTTTTGAAAACCTTGGAAATGGCCAGAACAAATCAAACAAATATGGTAGAATGATAAACACAAATATAATTTTTATTAACTTCTAGATACTTTATTTTTTTAGGCATGAGGAGAGAAAATCCCACAGAAAGCTGAAAAATTAATGTACCACCTCCTCGAAAAACTTACAGACAGTATTTAACATAATATGTTGTTCCTGAAATTGTCAGTTATGGAATACCCAAAGTACTCAGACACTTGAATCATCGGATTATTTCTGTAATTAATATTCCTAGTTAAGAGTAGAATAACATATTGTCACTCACTACCTAGTTCTTTATTCAATTAAACCTATATTGACAAGGTCATTGGCTAGATTTTCTGAACAATCCAATTTTTATTCATAAAACTGAAATAAAGCAACTGTGTTTTTTTTAAGGTGCGTACAAATATGATATAAGACATCTATAAGATTTTGAGAATACCATTAGACCAGATAGCTAACATGCAATTCTGATTTCGATGAATTTCTAAGATGAAAAATCTGTTTAACTGGTCTCACTTCAATCATTACAAATACTTTTGAGCTTCAAATTTTCAACCCTGGTATATTTCTAAATTTGTGACTCTATTTCAATCAAAAGACTATTAATTGAAGACATTGAAATTCGTTTCTTCTGTTGATTTTTAATGGAGATATACAGGTTTGAATTTTTTGACACCTGATTTAGTTTGATATTTTTCTGAATAATTATACATTAATTAACATCAAGATATATTCTTTAAAATAAGGAACGTACTATCTACCTGAGCTTACTATCTACGAACAACATTTCTGAAAGAGCTATTGATGGAACTTAGGAAAGTTATCAAGGTGTTATAGACCGGCGAACATTAGTAAACATTCACATCCAAACCTGACCAGCATACCAAATCAAACTTGAGCTAATGCAGTCATTCGAACAACCATCAACACAGTAGCGGATTGACTGATATCATGCTATTCCTACATAGAAACTCTTTGTACATAAGATCTTCATTTGACCCGCCAATAAACTGTTAATTATCAGATTCAGGTATTGATTGTATTGAGCCAGAACAAACTCTTACCTTGGCAGAAACAAAGAGAAGCATACAGAGCCACGCTGCTAGTTTTCCAGTCCAACAAGCTTTCTTATCCAACAACACACAGACACTTGCACCTATGAGCAGTCATATAGATATTCACAACACCAATGTGGAAAACTTCTTGAGATCGTTCTTATAATTTGTTTGGATATAACAAACACTTTCCAAATTTTCGTAATTTAATGAAAGGAAAATGCTAGGCTCTCCGCACCCCCACCTCACCAAATCAAAATGGCGGCCATGGAATTTAATTTTTACTAGAATGGCTGCCGTCGAGCTTGCCGCTTCGTGCCACTGAACTGTGTCAGTGGCATTTGATCCAACCGTGCTCCAATCGAGTGAACGGATATGATTGTGTTCTGTGGCTATGGCCCTTAATCTGATTGAATCTGATTAGAGCATATGGATTACAATTCAGTCTATGGTTCAGTGTTGCGGTGTTGCCCTGATGCAATGTAAAAAGAGGTCACGCCAATCAGAAGCCAATCAACGCTTATCTGTGACTATATCCAGAATATTCAGAAGGCTCAATCCGCTGAATTTATTATCCCACTCGTCATTTGTCTATGACGTCAGCGCTTCATTGTTTTCTTCGAAAATGATGTATATACGCTAAATGCAAATATTGGTCATATATGATCATAACAAATACACTAGCAAGGACTCAAACGACGAGTTTTCACTAAAAATCAATGAAAAAGAATTATTGAAGTATGTGAATCCAGTGCAAATGATTTGTTATTTTAAAATCATCTGGTTCGATTTGGAGTTCAGTTGAAATAAAATATTCCTCTCGAAACATATATATGATATATGACCTGAAAATTGATGAGTATACACCAGGATGTGACAGCTTCGTTGATGAAATGCTGCCAAGGCCCCATCATTTTGATGCTACTGTTATGTAATTAATAATGTAATTGTATGATTTGCTCTATTAATATTCAATTATGTCGACTAAAAAGTATGGAACATAATGTTACCACGCCCAAAATATTATAATGAAACAGATGAGATCCATTCTGGTGATCACATGAAATGATGGTGTTTCTGTTCAACTAAGTAATGGTCTCTTGTGGTGACAGAATAGTCGCTTTGGCGAGATGGAATAGAATGTCTTCCTACCTCCTGAATGGATTCCACTGGAAAGACCCTATGAATATCAATTCACACAATGGTCAAATAGACAATACTTAATCTTTCAATCCAGTTCCAAACGAAGAAATCAATAAATCAATCCTTATCACGGTCAATCAAAAAATCTGACCTAACCTTGACGGGTAAATATAAAAGGTTATTTGTAAACGTGCGAATCAAAATATATTTGTTCAGGATAATGTATCATCAATTACATGTCTGCGTAACATCATTGGCATATGTTCCACTGATGTTCCATAATCGAAGTCATATGAATCCTCGTGTGATATCAAGAGATCAAGAGGGTCACGGTTTTTTTCAATAATAATTTTTCAACTATAGTTTTACTGATATTCGGTTGACCCAACTTCATATCTAAGTATACGATCTATTCCATTATGAAGTGACTTCTCCACCGGTTATATCAAAACTCCTTAGATTTCAATACAAGGTGAAGAGCAAAAATAAAAGAAAATCATTGACTAACAAACACCTCATGCGATATATTGCCTATTTTTTCGACCCTTCCATCAAGTAGTAGAGGCCTTGATAAT
Organism: Gastrophysa polygoni; assembly: GCA_963576655.1. NCBI lineage: Eukaryota > Metazoa > Arthropoda > Insecta > Coleoptera > Chrysomelidae > Gastrophysa > Gastrophysa polygoni. The sequence continues at coordinate 19,426,629 of OY755090.1, read as the reverse complement.
TCTAATATTTCAGATCTGGTCCACATTTTCCGAAAGAACTCGTTGAATACTATATTATAGATTTTTTGTTTTTGGAAATTGATCAACAGGTTTCGAATAAGCAGGAGGGTGTTGTGGTTTGAAATCGCACATTTCTTTTTTTTTCATATAAATAACAGCGTACATATATGTACACTGGTATGTCAAAAGACTTATAAACCGTGGGTGTGTCCAAGGTCATTATATTCAACGCTATAAGCGATCTTTTAGACAGCGCGAAAATTGTCCGTTAAAAACCGAGAAAATTTAGTCGCTTTGGTGGAACAGTATCATCAAAGAGGACAGGTTTGATCCTAAAAAACATTCTAAAGACGATGTCTGTGCATATTTGTAGTCTGTGAGTCATATATGTATATATGATATGACACTCACTTTTCTTGTATCACTCACTTTGAAAAACGGATGTTTTCTTTGACACTCACAAGTGCGCACAGAGTGTTTTCTGGTTGTGGGTTGTGTTTTGAGTTGAGTGTCCAGCTGATCAAAAAATTCCAAAAGTAAAAATCTGAAAATCTCATTCTTTGATTTAATAAAATTTGAAGTTGCAGTTTCACTACTTTGTTAAGAGATATCTCACCCCTGAAGTGTCCTCAAAGTAATTTTATGCTGAATGGAGACCTTCATTTTATCGACACCCGTATAGTTTACTAAACATCACAGACATGTCCGATATTTTTCAAATAGGTAGAAGAGTTGAAATAGCAGGTAAAGATGTTCGAGGAGTTATTGCCTTCATTGGCAAAACAAAATTTGACGTGGGAAATTGGATCGGTGTTATACTGGATGAACCAAAAGGAAAAAATAGTGGATCTGTCAAAGGACAGGAATATTTTAAAGTGAGTAGAAGTCGGAAGTACTATCGGTGATTCCTGACAAATTGGTCATCGAGGAATATACATAGTTCAGTTTTTTTTATTCACTCATAATAAATTTCACAACTATATTCAGCTTGATATTCAGTGAGTTCCTCATATAATATTTCATGGGGTGATATTGGGAATTTTCTCCTATGATATGTTGATATCAATAATCAGCTCATGAAAGTTACTCATGTATACTTACCTGATATTTAAGACTGGTTTCACCAGTACAGTCCTAATTTTTTGGTATTTTTTGAACCAAGAGTATTACTTTGAATTACCAGGTAGTGATAATGCACCTACTGTTCTTCTCTAAGATTTTTTATTCAAGAGTATTTGTGAAGTGCCTTCAGCTCATTCTGCAAAGTCCATGTAAATTGGTAATAGTCATCATTATATTCTTGTTGAATGATAAATCATCTCCAGCGGCACAACTCTTTTATTCATGTCCTGGTTAAAAGTTCAACAAAAATGTATTTTAGTGATATTGAATATATCTCAAACTGAGTGTAAACATATTCTTTGCACAAACAATGGTTTTCTGAGTTCCAAAGGTTAGGTATTCAAACTCAACAGTGTAGCAATCCTGTGTATTTTCCAATATTTACAAAAAATTAGTACATTTGATTTTTACTTAAATTCTTCTGGAGTATTACTTTTGCATCTAGAATGAGTTATAGGAATGGGCATTCTCATCTAATATCACTTGTGATGCTTACAAGACTTAATTTTTCAATGAAAACTGATTTTTTTCGAATAAATTTCTTTCAATTTAAAAAAAAAATGGCAGGCCTAGACAAATTAAATGTTCGACGTCGATAATTGTGTTTCTATTTATTTTCTCATCCAACATCGAGCGATGAATTCGAAGTTTTTTTGAAGCTCATTAAAACTGTTCTTCTCAAAGTTGCATAATTTATTATTACCTTTTTAATTTTATTTTGCTCATCCCTGTGTAACAGTCTATCTTGGTACTTATTCTTTCTCAAATGTGGACCTGGAATTTTCATTCAATAATAATAATAATAATAATAATAATAATAATAATACAACTTTGCAATAATGCAACTTTATGATGGACACCTTCTCTATTACAAAGAGGTTCAGAAGTATAATGAATTCCATTCTTGACACTTTTCACGTTTCCCTGAGTTCCTCAGAAACCATGCAAAATGTTGCAATGCTGTACAGGCACATTGAATGTGTTTCACAAAAAGCAACAAAATATTTGTTCTCTCATTACTCTCATAAATAAAAGTGAAATCCACGCTCATCTACCATCATGTATGTATATTTGCATACTGAAATAATATGACTACTTCTTTCTATACTCTTAAGACTGTAGGAATGTATGTACTTTTTCTGGCTACCCCATTACTGTATGAGGGCAATGAAAAATTAATGTTCAACTTTTTAGTGTGAGGAGAATCATGGAACATTTGTAAGAGAAAATCATGTAATACCTCTGGATGATAATGGGAAACCATTGGAAATTCCAAGTGGCGGTACCCAGAGTACATCATCGAAAATTGCAAGAAGCCGACAAAGCAAGTGTGTATTATCAATGTTCTACCATCTAACTAATCTTGTATTATGTAATACTACGGTTATCAATGCCCATGATAAATTTACAATAGTTGCATTCCATTTCTTTAGGAACTTGACTTGGAATGACTAGTATTAATTAAATCGACAAATATTACCAGAGACATGATTTGACAATGTGCATGCATACACACTCATCAATAGAGTTTGTTCGTTGATACTATAGACAAAAATGATTTATTGGTTTATTTGAATTTCACCTGACAAGCTGTGGGCATTTCTTCAAAGTCCGTTTTTGAGACTTGACACCTATTTGTAATTAATAAAAGTAGTTCCATCTGCTGCCGTAAGAGTGCCTCACCGACACAATACAACCTCATTATATTTGAATCCGCAACAACCAGATTAGTCCAGAAAACTTATTCGGCAGAATAAACTGAAATGTATATCTGTAATTTTCGAATTTACTTCTGAATCTGTATCATAATTGTCTTTTCATCACTCATCACTGTCTTCTATTATTATCTGAGCTATCGAAGGTATTTGCACACGATGTCTACAGGTTTTCACGTCCTTATTATTTATTATTCACTATTTTCATCATTGGTTTCATGAAGTCTCACTAGGAGTGCTAGCAAGCCGAAACCTACCACGTAAGTCATATTTGAAATATTGAATGAAAAAGTTCGTTTGTTGTGACTCTGAATTTCGAATGCTTCACTTCATTTCATGACATATTATTTATTTATTTTTTGCAATATGGCAGCTTGGTATGCGAATTATATATATGTATTTCATATGAGTTAGTTTATATCCATATTACTATCATCACAATGAAAAATAAACCAAAACTCACATTCCATGCTGCTTGGCTAGTATACGTCGGAAAAGATCACCACAAGAAGGGCCTCCACTTTCTACTTCCAGGTTTGTCACCCCACGATTTCATGAATATACTATGTTATTGAAAATTTGTATTTATTTTATTGTGTATGCATGCAACAGTACTAATTAGCCAAATGTACGAAACATAGTTTCGTGAAAAATTATCGTTCGGTCAAATTGCACGTGGAAAATAAATTCATGTTACCTACAGCGTTTTTTTAACACGTGGTAAAAATACCATTCTTCGTGATAGTCGATTTTGAATAATTTGGACTCAAAAAATCCATCTTGCTCAACGAATGGGACTGACTGAAATACTGTGATGAAAAATGGCAAATATTTCAAATTTTTTCTTCTATACACCCTATATTGAAATCTAAACTTCTACTGGAAGATGTCTCTGGGTAAAATGAAAATCAGTAAAACTTAAGTTGAAGGAAGTATTACTATGATCCACATTTTTTTATGAAAATTTAAACAATAGTAATTGAATTCATCTCAAATTTTGGCGAATTCATTCCATCACGCCAAAATCTGTTCGAATACTCTTTATTCAATTGCTTTCGTTGATGTTTGAAAAAATATTCATAATGATAATTTTTCAATAAGTATCGATATGAAATCTCAGATCTATGTATCTGATGTATTCCTTCATTGAAGGACCGCTACACTAATTTGTATTAAATTCAATTTCAATACAGGGTGAATCAAAAAAGCAATCATTTAATATTTGCCATCAAATAACTAGCAATACTCTCTATGAGATATTGCTTCAAATTTTTTCATGAGGGTATTTCAGATGTGCCTAAATCGAATAGGTAAACAGAACATCGAACATTTTCTCGAACAGAAATTGTCTTTTTTTCAAAGAAAGTTAGTTGAGTACTATTATATGATTTCAATCTCTGATATCGATTCTTTGCTTCGTATTTGCATGAGTGTGGTATAAAATGTGAGATGCAGAATGAATAGGAAACAACTGTCATTGAGTAATGTACAAAATGATTCTTAAAAATCAAACTTCTTTCAAGTTTCATTTCACACACTAGTTAGACTAATAATTGTGTTATATGTATAGTTCGAGAATGTCCCTTGCCAGTAGCCGACAATCTTTGGCAGGCAGCAGACAGTCCCTGGCTGGCAGCAGACAATCTTTGAGTGGAAGCCGAAGTCATCTAGCTTCTCCGTCAGTTGAGAAACCGGCCGAAGGAGGTGAATCTTCCAACCAAGTACCGAAAAAGGCTTCGTTTGTTGAGGTAATCATTCATTTATTATTCAGTTCATCTACTGACACTTCGATGGTGCCATACAAAAAAGTCCCTATGAGAGTAATCATATAGGTACCTGACAAGTCGCTTACTTGGCTATAGAACATAAAGTTTGGAGAACAAAAATTCACACTTCACTTACTCTCTCATCAACTAGGGTGTGCATTAGGTTTTACTTTTCTTCATATTTTTATTTAAGTTTATCAATACTTATCTATATTTTAAATTATTGATGTACCAAAATTTAATGGAGTTGGAATGCTTTAAATTTTCTGTTGAATTTCTTTCCTTGAACTGTTTAAATATTTCATGTTTTGTGTATTATTCTGCTTTTAGAGATCGCTCCTGTAAAATAACGAAGTAATCCGAGTGTATTTACGGTATTTTTTAACAGCGAATTTCATCAAGATGAACCACTGGTAGCGAAGCCTTTGTCTTTTGAAACTTGACTGATGCTCTCTCGGGAGCTGACTCGAACTAACAAACTCGTCTTTGGTCAATGATATTCAAGCATGAATGGCCAGTGCACTAATCGAAATTCACTATTATACATTTCAGACACTATTCATATTGTTATATGAATAGTTATATCATAATAGATACATAATATCATGTGAATACTATGAATTCATATTATTATATCCATATTACTATTTATATTCATAAAAACAGTATTGTGCATACATGCGATTTGAAGAATTTCCAGTCTCATTTGCACGGATTAATATAACATTTGGTGATTTATTTCAGACAACAATCCAGAAGAGAAGTTGAATATCGATGTTCAATTAATAAATGTCTGTTATGATAAACATATTTATTGAAAAGAAAAAATCTGAGGCGCATTGTGAAAATTTCCTACTAGCGCTGTAATCCTAGTTCCAGATCTGTATTTCATTTCATCTAAATCAAATGTCATTTTCATTCTGAATACAATATGGTGTTCCATACTCTTTCATTTAATTTCTCCCATAGAGAAAAACATACAAGAGCTTGGAAGGTGAGTTAATTGAAAAGACATAACACTCAACAGTGTTCAAATCTTTATCTTGAAAATTATAATTATTGTGATAATTGAATGTTTGCTATACAAAATGATCTATATTGTATTGTACTGAAGTAAAGAACTTCGTTCCATAGACTGGATTTGTGGAAACTCTGAAACCTCAATTCACACCAGGCCAAGCAATGACTACAACACCCACTCCAATCACATCTGTCGAAGACAAAATAAACAATCTGCAGCTGCAGCAAGAGTTGGACAACAGGGGCCAGCAGATCCGCGACCTTGCTGAGAAATTGGAAACTTTGAAATTGAAAAGGCAAGAAGACAAGGAGAGGCTTAAGGACTATGATAAATTGAGAATTCAGGTGAGGCTAACAAATATTATTATTATCACTATTACTATTATTATCATAGATACGTCTGTCCAGTTCACACAATAACAATTTTAATTCTTTGTTAATATTTTCATCTGAACATTCAAAAATTCAAAAGTACCTAAAAACAAGATACAACATGCATTGACTATTATTATAGCCCAGTCGTGATCAGTGGAAAAGCCCTTGCAAAAAATTCAAACTTTCTGAAATGTAGGTCAGTTATTTGTTGGTACCCAGTCCAAGAAACCAAAAAGGAAAATTCATTAGGCACATACAGAATTTCACGTTTCTACAGTTAGAGGTACATACTATAGCAAAAACCAGTCTTTTTAGGAATTTTTTATTATTCTAGTAAGTATTTACCATTTTTGAAGCTCTGTATGTTATCACGTATAGACTTTCAAAATAAGTTCGGCCAATGAAAGTGCTATGAAATTATGATCCAAAAATTAGAAAGTGCAAAAAAAAATCGCAGTTCTTCGGATCCCCAAGCTCAGACGTAGGAATTTTTTGAGAATTGAATACCAAGTTCTATACCGACTGTTATTACCGAATATTATTGTCTCCGTTCAGAATAATGCAAGAGCTTGGCATTTTGGCTCATTAAACCGATTTACACAATTGTTAAATCAGCAAAATCAGACCGGATACATCTGACCTAACTGTACAATCAACCCACTAATACATATACGTCGCTGTCAGTGAAATGAGCAAACGTTATCCATCAAAGTCATTCGGGTTTCACCAAAGATATGATATTTTATATTCTGTACTAGATCGAGCTCATAGAGAGAGGGAAATTGAAACGACCATAAGAGACGCAGCGATTGAAAATCAGATGACTGTTGGCAAAACATTTTGATATACCATGCTATTTTCACATTGTATTGAGAAATACGACATTTTCAGTTATTTTCATTCAAATCGAGTTAATAGTGTAAAATTATTCACTTGAAATCTATTGTTTAGCTGAGTTTATTGATCTTAAAGTGTGTGGAAATAGAGAGACTCAGTTTTACTCTTTGTTTGAATATTAAAAATTGGGAAATAATCCTAGTAGGTTCAGCCGGTGCTGTCTAGTTCTGTTCAGCCAATTCAGCTGTACTAATAGATTTAAAAAAATATCAGAATACATCATTTCATAGTTGAGTTATTGAATAATGTTGACCAAATTTCTAATGAATCGTAGTTCCCATCTAGAGAGAGGTGGAGGAATCCAAGTAATGATAACAGCAAACGAGAGAGAGGCTACCAACAGTGATTAGCTGACTGTTGGAAAAATTGCACCTTTCTTTGTTGCACATCCAGACGAATCGATAGTTATTGCTATTCGTTTCAAAGGCTCATCATAAGTCGCTGGGGCAAGGGTCCATCTAGTAGACAATGAGTAATATCATATCCTTGGGTTTTACTCTTTCTCGACCCACAAAGATGCCTTCCAAATAGCGCGTCGATTACCACGGATTCGTGACATGTCGTTTGTTACGTTACGCAGCTGGAGCAGCTGATCGAATTCAAATCGAAGATAATGAGCACCCAGGCGAGCCTGCAGCGAGACCTTCATAAGGCAAAGCAGGAGGCCAAAGAGGCGATCGAGGCGCGCGAGGCGCACGTCGAAGAGGTGGCCGACTTGGCGGAAGCCGTCGAAATGGCCACGCTCGACAGGGAGATGGCCGAGGAGAAGGCGGAAACGTTGCAGCTCGAGCTCGAAGTGTGCAAGGAGCGGCTCGAAGAAGTCACTTTGGATTTAGATATTTTGAAAGCAGAGATGCAAGAGAGAGGTGGGTTTCTTTCAACTGTCCTCGTTAGTGTCCCTGTTCATATTCAGATTCTGAGTATCCGGATACAAAATGGGGGTGTACACACCTATCCAATTTCCAACTGGAACCACCTTTGTTATGTTTATTTTATTCATTTATTTCATGTAAAAACATCGTTTAACATTCTTTCTCAAAGTCAACTCTTATGCTTCATTTTCGAACTGATTTTAAACGATTATTGAAATTTGCGATTTTCATAGTAACAGGAAATGAGCGTCAATATCTAGCCATTCCGCTTCCTCCCTCCCTGAACAGAGATGAACTGATAGAATAACCACTCAAAATTAATGCGAAAATTCTTCATTTATCACTACATAAGTTTCGATTATATTTGTATGTCATACTCGTAGTTTCTAACAGAGATGAAAATTATTGTTGTATGAGTCTAGCGTCTAGCGGTAATACATAAAGAGAAACATCATATCATGATAATAACGTCACCAGTTTTAATGGGTCTATACCAAGGAGGTTCCAGTAGAAAATTCCATAAGTGGGTACACCACCATTGTTGGTATTCAAGATAACCTTTATAGGGAGTAACATGTGTAAGTACGTTAACATATTCAAATGACGTATTCCTGAAACAATTCTAAGAGAAAAGGCTTCATGAACTTATGTCCGTGATGGTTCAATAGAGTTGATTGGTTTTCATTTATCCACACTGGATATATTGACTTACAGCTGGAACAGCCATTTCTTCATCAGGAGAGGGTGGCCAAGTGTCTGCCTATGAAATGAAGCAACTGCAACAACAGAATGCTCGTTTGAGAGAGACGTTGGTACGACTCAGAGACTTGTCAGCACACGAAAAACACGAATATCAGAAGCTCATGAAAGACATCGATCAGAAGAAATCAGAAATCACAGAACTGGGCAAAACTAAAGAGAAGTTGAGTTCCCGAGTAGAAGAGATGGAACAACAAATTTCTGATTTACAAGAACAAGTGAGTATAAAGTCATAAATTTTTCTTTCATCATCTTTCCTATTTCGTCATGAACAATATAACTTTAACAAATGACCTATTCTTTCAGACCAATCAAATGATAACTCTCAAATTCTACTGGCTTCCACAAAATGTGTGAACTCTATACAGATCGTTTTTTTTTACCTCTTGTTGAGTGATCAAAAAAATCTAATACTGTGGAATTTCGCGGAAGAACTAATGACATACCGATTTTCGTCATTTGAAAACATAGGCTGTCCGAAAAAAGTTATGGGTACTTGAAAATTTTTTGATTATGAGATTATTTCTCAATAAGAATTATTCTCAGTCGATACTTACAACTCCATGGGAATATAATCTAATCTAATGACTAAGAATGATTTTGTCAAATCATTTTCTCCAGCTGGGTTTTCATTTTAGGTGGATGCAGCATTGGGTGCAGAAGAAATGGTGGTAATCCTTAGTGATCAAAAATTAACTTTGGAAGAGAAAGTGATGCAACTTCAGGAGGAGGTAACCGAGTTAGAAGCTTTGCAAGATATGAACGATCAGTTGGTTGAGAGTAATGCTGAACTTGAAGCTGATTTACGAGAAGAATTGGACATGGCTCTGGCTGCTACTAGAGAGGTAAAGTTTACGATACATTTTCGTTTCATTGATCGAAAACATCGACTAATCCTCATTAATCGACACAAACCTGAATTTATTATTGTATTATTCTTAATGTTATTTTACCGAAGCGCTCATACTCATTCATCACAGCTTCATTGAGTGGAATGAAATGTGAGCATTCAATTTGAAGATTTGAATCATGAGCACTCGAATTCCTTCTAATTTATTCAAAAACAGTTTAAAAATTGTATGTTTATTATTGACACTATAAAAAGTGATGATGGCTTGGCATATCACCTGAATCCATTGATTTCCAGGCACTGCGTGATAAAGATGCTGCCCTGGAAACGATAGCTGACCGTGAACAGACGATAAGCAAATTCAGACAACTAGTGCACCAGCTGCAAGAACAGTCGCTAGACTTGCAGCATCGTCTCGAAACAGAAACCAGCAAACCGATATCGGCATTGCCCGAAATAATTGATTTCAAGAAAATGTTCAGTGAAACCAAGGCGCATACAAAAGCGATAGACCTCGAGCTGAGAAGAATTGATATACAACAGTTGCAGCAGCATATCAAATACCTGAGCTCTTATATGCCAGATTCGTTCATGAATAGAGGAGGTAAGCAAATAATATGATAATTTCAATCCCGGTATTTGCGGGACTGAACATTCTCAATCGAGAGGGATTCAGGTATTTGGGGAATTCCGCAAAATGATCCAGAAAACTCGAGGAGCAATGAAGAAGTTGTAACCGCCTCTAGTGAGAAATTCAGTGCTCTTCTGGTATCAGATATCTGCATCGAATCGCCTGAGGCTAACCGATGATTAGAAAATATACCGTGATCCTTTCAGAAAAAAACGAGTGACATGGTGTTGGAATGACAGAGAAACTACTCCAAGCGCTTCAACCCAACCTTTGCGTCACACTCAAGCAACATATGTAAAAATGAATAGGATATTCTTGGGAGGTAACATGGTGGTTGTTCAATTCCTTTTGATGAACCCTAAAAAACTGAGTGAGATGATGTAGGGGTGATTGTTACTTCAAACTTAATCATCATGACGTTTTCCCTGTACAACATTCTCGACGTATTTTTTTTTCACGGAAATCATTATTTCGAAAGTATAATGTCAATTTAAAATTATCATATATTTACGAATTGAAGCACATAATGATCATTTCACTTCCTGAAAACTAAATTATAAACGAGTTACGACACGACACGAGTTACGGCAGTTACCGTTATTAGAATTTTCGTCAGTATTTTGTTTTCTTCTTATTCCATATTTTTCATCTTATCCTGAAGTTCATTTGCAGGATTCAAATAATGAAAAATATGCTTTTCAGCAGTATCGAAGATTCTTAAACGTTAAGATTTTGTTTCAGGTGATCATGATGCTGTATTAATGACTCTACTGATTCCTAGGTTAATCCAGAAAACCGAAATTCTGTTGAGCCAAATCAAAGATAAGTTTCCCATTGTGGAAAAAGTTGATAAAAATTCTATAACTAAAACTCATGCCATAGAACAGTATTCTTTTAGATGTAGAATTTCCTTTTATATTTTCGCGCTCCAAGTAAGTATTATTTTCATATCAGTACATCGATAGTATAGGTTGTAAAGTACAGTACAGTGGATTTTGATTATTTTCAATATATTTTCCGCATAGGAGCTAGATTTTATGTTTCTTTAAAGTTTTACGTTTGTCTAACGAAAGATCCGATTAAAGGTTGGAATAATTATTTTTACTATAATCCACTGAAGGGCGAATTACGGAAAAGGTATGGAAGTACATGAAAATAGTTGAACAATCCGAAGAATGTCCCAAACAGTGTTATAGTGACTTAAGCGTCAAAAGTTATAAGAATCCTAATATTCGAAACAACTGGGAAGAAAACATCTGTTAGTGATAGCAAACCACCTGAAGATCTCGTTTCATTAGAATTCATAAAAACAGTCACCTTCCTTTGAAATATCAAGAAAAAGCATCAAGAAAAATTCAATCATTGATCATAAATACCCAAGACGCAATAATTTGTATTACTGGAAATTTTATTACTGTAACACAAAGCAGTTGAATTCATGTATTCAAAATATATGATGAAATTTCTAAGTCAATAATAAATATAAGGGGAATGAAAAATGTTGAAAGAATCATATGTTTTCTAGAGAAATAACAGTTATTATAAGCTGGGAAAATCATTTCAAATCGAATTTCCCCTATCTGTGATATCTAGCATAATTGTTTGAACGTTCAAATTCATTTTCAGACAATTCTACATCAGTATCAGTTCGCCCTCAATATTTGTAAACCAGATACCCTCTTGAAAGTGGGAGCCATTTACCCAGAGATGGCAAGCCAGGAAAAAATAGTAGACAGCTTTGTAGAATTGATAAAGCGAGATCAATTAGATGAGAACGTGCCGACAGAAGCTTTAGAAAAGTGTGTCGGCTATTTCAACACTCTGTTCCCAGTTTTACTTGGCGCTGATGTCAATATCAATCATACGCAGCTCTTGAGCGACTATATGAAGTGTTTGACATGCATAGTCGACGGATTTGTAGTGGATGCATCTATCATAAGATGTTTGTTGAAGGTAAGAAAAATAGACAGTTTAAATTGACCCATTAAAATTTCCGCAAATATGATTTTTCTTACTGCACAGTATTCATAATTGCTATAGGTATATTTTACTTCTGTTGGTTGTGATATAATGAACATTTTGTAATGTTCTATGGGATATTCGTACAGATGCTGACATTCCCCCCTTACTTCAGGGTCACACTCATAAGTACCTATTATTTGCAGAGTACCAATGTTGATGACATCGAACTGCTCATCCAACACATCCTAACTACATCGGATCAGTTGCTCCAACAGTTGAAACTAGTGAAGAGACGTTTACCACCAGATAGTCGCATATCTAACTTGGGCTTGAATGCAGACATCCCCGAAAATTTGTACCAATGTTATCAGTATTCTGGGAAGATAATCAGAACTCTGCATGACATAGTGAAAACGACTATTCAAACGCTCACAGCCGAAGGAGGTGAGGAAATTTCCATTTTCATAATATTGAAAAATATTGTCTTGTGATAAAGTTCTGGAGGAATGAAAGCGAGGAGAATTGGCAATGAAATTACACATTTGAAATGTATGAAGAAGATAAAAAAATATATATAAAACCCGCTAGGAACACTCTTCGACAGTATGAAAACTCGTATCGAAATTTTAATATTTACATTCTCAATTTGAGTATAATCTTTCAGCTGATGGAGACTATATGTTACTTACTCGGTTCAACCAGAAGTGATTCAAATTTTTCCATTCAAAATTACCTATACAATAACGATGTATAACACTTCTATTTCACATTCGAAGCTGTAGGCTTGTGTAACATTAATATTGACGTCTTTATTTTGAAGACCTCCGATACCAACTTACTAACAATACAATAATGATGATAATGCAGAATTAATGGCAAAAAAAAAATTCACAAGAATTACACAAAACTCTACAGCCTATTGAGCTATTCTTAGAGTCCTGCTAGTTGTTGTTTATTTTTTTTGTTAATTCCAAAAATTCTACAATTCAACTTTTTTTATGTGCCAGTTTCGAGTTTCGGCATTTTCAAGCTATCCTTTGATTGGAAATACATACTTTACATACATGTTTAAAATATATCCATCTCAATTCCAGAAATGGAGAACGGCATCAATCAAGAGAAAATTAAAGAAATAGCACTGAATGCAAGTGACAAAGTGTATGAGCAGGATGATCTTGGACCCATACAGAGTATAAAGAATTCACTGAATTACGTGACTTCACAGATATCTCAAATAGCCCAGTTCTTACAAGATAACGAATATGAGATCAACACTATCAGCAGGAACGAGGAACAGGTAGATTGCTTTTTCTTTATTTGTTTTCGTTGCTTCCTTCTTATTCTTTCATATTGAAGGGTAGAAGAAAGCTCAGAATCTTCTGCACAAAATTCCTTATATAGACCTCAGTGGACATGTTTCGGTTTTTTAAAATACCCATCCTCAATGTACAAGTATGTATAGGCTATGAAGAGAAATTATTGAGTATTTGAAGTTTTAGTTGACCACAACCAATAACCTTCGCCCAGTCAGGAGTATTGAAACAAAATCAAAGTGTGTTCTCCTTTGAGAATTGCCCCGTACCCTGTGGAACAATATGCAACACATTTTTCATAGGGCCTCGTTCCCTTGAAAGAACTTATCAAAAAAATGGAATATCAAGGAGATGATAGGTCAATCAACAGCCGACACTATTACTACACACTTTGTTCAATGATTGATTGATTGTCTTTATTACCTCTTATCTTTGCGACATCGAATATTTTATTTTTCTCACCATATACACTTAAGTTCTATTTCTTATACCCTTCACTATCTCATTCCACTTTGAGCAATCATAAACTTTTATCAGAGATTTTTTACATATTCGTGAAAGTAAAATGGAAGACAAAGTGATATTGACTCTTGAAAGAATGGAAAACATCAGATGAATGATCACTAGATCGAAATAATTTGAGTATTGTCGTCCAAAATCATTATTTGGCCAAAAACTATTATTATTAGTCCTGTGTGAAATACAATATTAGTACTTATACTTTCTCCTAGGTCATTCCTCCGATCCATATGAGAGCAGAAATGGTGAAAAAAGAATTAGAACAAACTAAAACTCTGACTAGCAAATTGAAAAATAAAGAATCGGACCTGAAGGAGTTGAAAAGGTTGATGAAGGAGAAGCAGGAACAGCTTTCTGAGATGACGATCAGAAAAGAACTGGCTGAAAAGAAACTGGGCAACGTGAACAAGGATTACGAATTGACAATAGAAAAGTTGCAGAGAAAATTAGAGGAAGCCCATAACAATTACAAGAAAAAAGAAAGAGAGTTTGAGGAAACACTGGATCATCTACAGACGGATATCGATTCTCTAGAAAACGAAAAGGGAGAGATGAAAGAAAAACTGAAATTATTGTCAAAGAAAGCACAATTGGAAGTGAGCTTGTCCAAAACTATATCAGGTAAAGTTGAATGAATTTTGGAAATGGTCTCATGCACTCGCAGCTCTTGCAAATTCCACTCAGTATCATTTCTGAAGATTTGATTTCAATTGCCAGATATGTTGAAGTGGTTCCATCTTTTTTAAAATTCCCACACCACTTTCTATTGCAAATATTGAAAAAATCCACCCGCACTAGTAACGAAGGTCAAAATGATCTAATATGAAATTTCTCTTAAGGATCGACATTGCCCTCTCTACAATCGATGGGTCCTAGTTTACCGGCAGTGGTGAAAGATTCGCCTCTCTTGATGCAGGAAATAAGTAACCTTCGAAAACTGTTCCATCAAGAGCGCAACGAGAGGCTGAATCTCCAGAACGCGAAGCTCAAAGAGCAACTCGATTCGATGGCACCTCTTCCTACATTCAGAAATACTAGAGACGAGGTTCTGGATAATCTTTACAAAGAGGGAGCAGCACTCAAGCAGGTGAGCAATACTAAGAGATAGATCCATTGATTAATTCACATATACTTCAGTGAAATATCAAAAATGAACGAGATACAAGGCATAATATGTATGAAATTTCATATCATTCAGATGAAATGGCAGTATATTTTATTAGATGAATATCTGCGCTTGAGTTTTGTTATGTGAAACAATGGCAGTTTGAGTTTTTGTCAATATACTCAATTTGAGATTGGATTTTTCATATTTATCAAGGATACCTCCATCTGCTGGTCTAGTATAACAGCTGAATATTTTATGGTTGTGGCCTGTTTAGTTGTTTCACATACATATAGATGCGTATCAGATTTAGAACTTTTTATCTCCATTTTGATTGATATTTAATATATAATCTAGCCAGGTGTTGATTTTTTGAATACCGCCATATCATAGTTCATAATTTTTCGCAAAAATTGTCCTGATGACTACCAAATCCAATAATTCACGAGATACTGTCTGTGTAAATGAGGGATCGGCTAGGTTGAAGCACTGTTTTCTGAGTATTTCCCGTGGAGCACTCAGTTGATCATCTATTTTAACTGTACATGATTTATTTGCCAAATGCGTGCAAAACTTTTGGCGTTCTATCTCGCACTCCATCATTGTTACATTTTTTTCAACTAGTATGCTATAATACATATTATATCAATTATCAATTGATCCAATGATTGTTCCTATCAGGATATACTGATGACGCTGGCCAAGCCGACATTTCCTGCAATTTACAAGATAAACCCGAGCAACAGGCCAGCGGCATGGCAACGCCACTTCTACAACGAACACAATAAACTGCTTGAATTGAGTAGAAGAGCGGAACGTTTCCAATCTAAAGTCGCTACGGAGGTCGTCAAGAGGAAATATGGCGGCAGGATAGAATCTGATTTAACGTTTTTCCCAACAAAAGAGATGACCAAGGTATGTGACTCCAAATCAATATTTTGTTTGATTTATTCCAATATTTTCCACGTTTCTGTGATGCCCTATCTAATAATATGAAACTAATACTTATTTTCATTAGAAACTGGAGAATTTCTTCAATAGGGTCTTCAAGAATCTAGAGTAGTTGAAAAATTTACTCCAGTGGCTTCCAGACTTTTACCTTTCCACAATGCGCGCTAAGTTCCAGAACTTACGGATTTTAATTAGACAAATACAAAAAATAACAGGGATTGTACAAAAACATTTATTTAGAGAACACAACCTAGCGACGTAATCATTAAACGTTTCTATAATTTTTCTGTTATCAGTCAACACTTGTATTTTCTTGATTCTTCAAGTTCCTTCGCCACTTTCCATACATATTTTCAAAAGAATTTGTACTATCTATCTTATTTTCAAAATATTCTAATTCAGATCAAGGTGATCAAATCATCTCTTACAATCTTGCGAGCAGAAGCAGAAGTCAATAAGGTGGTTCTGAATATACCATATTTATTGAATCCATCTATAGGAAACTTATAATACAAAATCAGGATGATGAAAAAAAAAATTGGAATTTCATTACCTGGGTGATTTGAAATGGATTGACCCTTTTTTTTTCAGGCCCTCAAGGAGGAGAATCCCGTGAATATCGGATTTGTTAAAATTCCGAAAGCGTACTTACCTCCGAACGAGAAATCCAAAATAATGAATTTGGAGTTGGATTTTGAGAACCTTCAGAAACTCTTGAAAACACTTATAGCTGAATAATTGAAAAACCGTTTTTCTCAGCTGGCAGATATGAAATATCTTTTGAATCGAATTTATCTTTATTTTGTAGACACAGAAGCTTTATATAATATTTATTGATTTTATTTATATTGCGTTAACATTGTTCAATAAATTAATGTAATTAATAAACTCTTTCATATGATGAAACTGGATTAACTGCCTTCTGCAGTTCACTCACTGGCAACAAATATTCAAAATTACATAGTTTATGTAGGAATATATTTGGGTAACTTGGATCAACAAAATTTAGAAATATACGTGGGAGATATTAATGAATACAGCCTTACTAGAAACTTTTACTATTTTGTTTACAGATTTCTTGGGATTTTCTCTCAATCAATAAAGGTTAAAATAGAAATTATTTCAATATATTTACAGTAAGCACGGATTTATGATCTATCCTAAAATGTCGACCTTCTCATTCAAAAAAATTAGAAGACAAATAAATTTCTTCAACAAATATCTACTTATTTCTACTTATCTCAGTAGTGGTTGTTTCGGGAATGAATCTGCTCCCGTTTTCAACACAATGGAAAATGTTTTTCTTTCAAATCGTTTGGCTGCTTTGTCTTTTGACACTTAACAGTGACAAGTTGTCAGACAAAAATAATTTTTGGGTACCAGCTGTTTATTAATCGATCTTGAATTCTCAATTTTCAGTGTTGGTACCCAAAAATTTTGTCTGACAACTTGTCAACCTTCAGTGGCCAAAGACGAAATAGCCAAACGATTGAAACGACCGAAACGTCCACAACAATAAGATAGGTAGAAACTTTGATATTTATTAAATATATATATATTCAAGTTTCATATATTTATGTAAGGGCTTCTTTTCAGAACAAGGTGTCATTGCTAAAGAGAGAACTTCTCTTTCAAGTATCTGAAGGTTGAATTCCAAGAACAGTTACAATTTGGGCTAAATCATTAATCTGTCCTTAATACAAATATATTGAGAATAATTATTATAATTTTCATTTTTTAGAAACGAGAAGAGAAAATCTCCAGAAATCTAGAGAACTCACTATACCACCTCCTTGATAACCTACTATTTATTATTCTCTTAATCGAAAACAAAAAAAATACTGATCACGCCCCTGTATATTCAGCGAGAATATTTGCCCATAAGACGCTTGTTTCGCGCCCATTTCAGCTTTCTGTTGATGTCTTATTTTGCGGGAATAACACCAAACTCGAGTGAAATTGAATTGATGAATTAGTGAATGAGCAAAGGCAACCTTCGCAACTTTATTGTGAAAATTACTGCCAAGAACACAAAAAGCATTCAAAGAGAATCCTAGCAGAGGCTTAATAATTTACCTACCGTAATATTTTGATGTGTGGTGAAACATTGGCAATAGAATTCGACAAAAATAAAAATAAATCATTCGAAACTTTCGATGTCACCGTTAACAGGCCACGGATCCGTATCACTTTCCGGATCACCATCGTGATCGGACGAATTCGTCCCTTGAGAAATGTAAGAAGTCTCTCCAGCAACGCAGGTATAATAACTATCCCTCTTACTGAGCGACAAACTCCTGCCTATGTTATTCAACCCGTCAGTAGCCCTCTGGTTCGTGGGGTCGAGCTTCAGGGCTATTGTGTAGTGGTGGAAGGCCTCGTCGTCTTTGTGCAGGTTGACGAAGCAGTCTCCGAGCATCTGGTGCAGTTTGGATGAGGGTTTATGCGTTCCTATGTGTTTCAGCAAGAGTTGTGATGCTTGTTCGTGCTGCTGGTCCCCTTCCAGGAATTCCACCAGTATCTGTAGAGCATGGGTCGACCCGACTTTGTCCAAGGATACTGCTTTTTCCAACATTCGTCGGACCACTTTGCTCGAGGCCATCGGGTCTTTCAGCAATACGGAGGCGTGCAACTAGAAAAGTATCACGTTCGAAAATCATGGAAATTCAGGCAATTCAGTGAGGCTGAAGGTGGATTCAGCAGCTGAACTGAATCATTTTGGAGATCCAAATGTAAAGTGGTGCAAAATAGAAACTCGAAAGTTCCGTTAAATTTTTAAAGGATATATAGCTTCCGTATGTGTGAATTGATTCAAGATTTCTTTCCTGAGAGTTGAAGCAAAATCATTTCATCAGTGTTGCCACTGTTGCTGAGCACTTCCAAAATTCCTCATGATTATATATTTAGCACTAATATATCATTTCTAGTGGAACTAGATGCAAAACATAAAAAATAGCAAATATACATTTTATAACACAACGGTGTATAAAAATTGTATCAAAATATAGTCATTCTGATTTAATCAATCAATCAATATGGATCTAACACAAGAGAAGAAGCAGATACCATCATTGTATCAACATAAAACAAAGTTCAACTTACACAATATCCATGTGCACTGAACATGAGTTGTTTGCAAGCATTCAGTGCCATTGATTCAGCTTCCCTCAGTCTATTCATTTGGATATAACAGTCTATCAAACATTTGTGAATATCGTACCTGGAAATTGAAAACAATCAACATTTTATCCTATGAGTATTCTAGTAATTTCCTCTTCAGTATTATGAATTTCCAACCCATTATGAGTGCAGATGAACTGTCAGGTGTTGGAGGGAGTGCGTAACAAGTCGAGTTTTTCATCATTGATATTGGATCTCAATCGCTGTTTGATATTTTCATAGATGGTCGTAGGAAAAAGCAGTTTGCGCGATAGCTGTATTACTTGCGGCACACAATAAGTGGCAACTTGAGCGCGAGGGAAGCGGAATAGATAGCGCGTCACGTAGTCGAGAGTTGGCATTTTGCCATGCATATTTTGTATAATTTGGTTGAGTAGAATGACGAAATTTTATTGGCATAATTATCATCGAGTTATACCTATAATTACATATCTGCAGGGCCTCGGTGCAATGACTAGCAGCATCCTGATACTTCTTGATTTGAAATAGCGCATTGGCCTTTAGGAGAAGCGCCTCGACATTTTTACGGTCCATCAAGCAAGCTTGCTGTCCAAAATACGCCGCCTTGTCATACTTCTTCACAGCGTACATGTAGTTGCCCAGGACCACCCAATGCTCGCTAGGCCACATCGACAAATCCATCGTGGGAGTCAAGCTTTCCAAAGCTTTAATGTGTTCTTTGGTACCTGACGCTGCTAACAGCGTTGAGAGCAAGTCTCTTCCCAGTGTAAGGAACGGATCTAACCGTATCGCCTGAGAATATTCACCGAATCGTAAAAAAAATATCTGGAAATAGTCTTGAAAATACCCAACAATTTTGATAAATTAATTTTTTCTTGAGTACCTATGGATGTATTTGGAATTTCTCAAATAAGACAGCATTTCATCAAACACCATCTTGAGATTCGAATAATACGCCTCGACATGCCTGTACAGCACAGAATATTAACTATTATATTCTCATGAATTCCAAAAAGTTTTAGTAAAATGCATCTTATTGAAGACAAAGAATACTAAATCATAAATTCAACTATACTTCAGTTATTATACAGAGAACAATCAAAATATTCCCAGATATACAGGGTTGAATAATTGATATTTATATCGATATTTTAATTCCCAAAATATATATTTTTAAAAGGTTAAAAAGGAAGAAGAAGGTTAAAAGTGGGTACTGGCAAGTGCATACCATACATATCATCATCAAATTTCAGAACTTCACATACCTTTTGTAAAATAGATATAGCCTTATTCTCATTGCAAAGATAATGATAACAATAGGCCATATTCACTAGTAAAGAAGTGTTATCTTTCAAAAGCCCATGGGTGTCCATACTCTTGTATGTTTTTATGGCATTTGCGAAATCTTTGGAATGCATCTGAGCTTGCGCTTTGATCCAGGAATTTAGCCACGATATTTCGGAGGAAACTTCCACCATCAATGAGTTCACCTCGACGCCCTAAAATACAAGTTAGTGTATGTGACAGTGAGCAACATTTCGATAATCATCAGACCTATCAAACCATGGTGTCAAACAAACTTACTAAGGCAACACCACTTGAGTATTGATGGCGATACAATCGTCGAATCCGCTTTTACTGATAATGACGGATTGACAGTGATGGATAGCTAACATTTCAATTTTTGTATTTGTATTCAATCGAGATCAACATAGGTGACACCATCTAGTTTTGATCTTGGGAAGCCTTAGTAAGGTATTGAAATTCAACATAATCAAAAAGGGAAAAGTCTACAACTTTTTCTAGTGGCTGGGTATACAGAGTTGAGACACCAGTCTATAATTACATCAGGATTGACTAGCATATAGAGTCTATTATTCCCTTGTTGAGCAGTGTCAATTGATTTTCATCACTTTCTCACTGGGAAATAGATACTTTTGCGATATTATTCCCAAGTGTTTCTAGTTCGATGAGCAAAATCTTATACACTCTGACAAATCTGATGAACACTTTTCATTCAAAATTCAATCTTTAGCATTTCTTTCAATTTTGCATTGATCAAGTCCTAGTACCAACAAATTATCATATCATTCGAATGTACAGCAAGTTGCACATGGAACTACCTTCATCTTGATCGTCTCACACACGTACCTTGAGTCCTAATATCAACAAATTGTCTACTGCTTCCAGAGCCATAGGACATTCCTTCAGAACTTCCTTAAAACAAGTTATGGCAGAACGCTTCATTCCTAATTCCTTATAGAGAGTTCCAAGAGCCATATTGATCTTTGGAGTCCGCAACCTAGCAGAAATCATTTGAAGAATTTCTCCAGCAGCTGATTTTTGTTTCAGGGCTAAACAACACAAGTGAATTTTGTATATGATATCCACGTCGCTGGCTATTTCTTCCTGGATTTCGGCTATTTTGTTTGAGTTTTTAACTTTGGACAATATGTTCTTCCTGATTTGTAGAGCATGTCGTAATAAGTTCTCAGCTTGGAGATATTGCTGGGTATGATACAGAGCGTCTGCATAGTAGAGAGTAATTCGTAACTTTGTTGGAAGAGAATATGTGTCAAGTTTCTGCTCTCCTATGGATAAAGCTAAATCACACTAAAAAGCAGAAGTATTATTTTTTTTTATTCAAGGTGATACTAGACTTGTACAGTGTATCATTAATGAAATTAAATTATTTCCAATATTATGGATACTGGTAAAAATGATTGGATCAATATTCATTTTGGTTGGCGTACTTTTTCAGTATCACTGGTAATTTACATAGAATATAGTCCTAATGTGGGATAGACTGTGTTTGTGATAAACACTATAAGTTGATACACACATGATGAATAATAGATAGTTGAACAACAATTGAGAGAGACAGTTTAGTATGTCTATGCTCACTCACTCACTCACAGTAGAAGGTAGGAAAGTCCCATAGTCAAATGGTGAAATGGTGAGGAAATGTTTACATCTCCTACCAAATGGTAGTTCATCAAGCTTATTGTTACAGAGAGGTGCAATCTGTGATACAGAAGGACCTGTATATAGCAATAATTGCAATTTGTGACTTCAACAGTACAATACCACATACCTCTGATTCAATACAGTAGATATTCAACGATAAATGATCTGACTCTCAAGTTTCTATTTATGTTGATAGACATAGCTGACTATGGTTTGGTCTACTGAAATAAGAAATTAGTATGTAATTTGGTAGGTACTTTACAAAATAACACCAAATTACAAACTATTTTCGTATATTTTGATATATATAAATATAATAATATATTGGTATATTGTAGGATATTTTTTGGAAAGTAAGAGTTGTTACTTCAGAATTATGAAAGAAGTGATAGGATAACTCCTTGCACTCAATTCAAAAATGCACACTTATGAAGTTTGGGCACTCACCACTTTCGGGATATTGGAATAAAGTTCTTGCTCATATAAAATTTGCAGTTGTTTCAGCAGAATGTTCATCATATTGAACCAGTTTTCACAGACTATCAGTTTGTTTTATTCAACCAGTAGATTATGAATGGGAACTGATTCTATCCGATCTCTTTCATTTCCTGATTATTATTTTTCAACCTCCGAATAAATATGATGCTGAAATCTTCGAAAAAGGAGAAATAATATGAATAATAATGTAAGTTTAACAATCTCTATTTACACGGCTGACTAACCCAACTATCACATAGTTCCATCCATACCATGCAACCATACACCTGATCTGACCTGACAAACAAGAATCACAAAAGAAGAAGAAGAAGAACATCCATACCACATCTAACCTAACATCAAAGATAACATCGTCACTCTTGAGCCATAGAGAACACTTGCAAAGAGTATGTATATTCTATGAAAACATTTTTTGTATGTCTAGAGCACTGCTATTAACTCATCTCTGCTATCAGCGTACATAATGTACGCTGGTCTAGAGAGCTGAAACCACAGATTGAGACAAACGTCAAATCCATGGAAAACAGAGAACAGAACCAAACAACAGAACGCATACTCTCCGACCATACTCTCTGCCATAGAATTATATATACTTTTTACTTCTGCTTCTGTGCAAACGTTCTTGTAATAGACAAAACTGAGGACAAAACACACCGATGCAGCGATAATATATGTACGTGTATGTACCATAGATATAGAAGATATATCTATGGTGAGGTGGTTATAACCATCTCAATCTATGGTATGTACGCTTTGTAGGCTGATGTCTTTGAGGAACAGCTGTATACTCTCTGATATTGGTACTCTTTGCATTGGTCAGCGAGATCCAGCGATTCAGCGATATCAGCGTCAAATGGTATATGTATTCTGCGTAAATTCAAATTATCACTTATCTCTGACCATGATTACCTATCTAGAAATACTAGAAATCTGTGTTGACAGCAGAGATGAGACATCTGATCTCTGCACGAGAATGTAACGAGAAGGAGTAAGCGTACCAGATATTTAGCCGTCATTGACCGAACATATTAACTTTTATGTTCAGTTGCGTCATTGTTCGGTTGCGTCAATGTTCAGTATTACTCATCTCTGGTAAACGTAGACCATAGGGAAACGTTTCTCTATGACATAGACCATGATCTAAGACTCACTGCTTGTGCATCTAATCTATGCTTTTTATTGATATTGATATAATTTTGACAGTTCACTAGTGAGCTTTGAGGTTAAAATTGTTTTATACGACTCCTAACGAAAATATTCGTTACAATCATTATACTTGTGGTAATAATACTGATATGTAGTAATTCTGTATCACCATAGGTTGTTATTAGTGTATTGAATTATAATGGGTGCCAGTAGTAAGAAGTCGAAGGATAAAGAGTCTCATAAGCGTCGGCATGAAGAAAATTACGACAGCAGGGATGGTCCCAAGGAGAAGAGACATAAGCACAAGAAACATCATCACAAGGATAGGAAAAGGGAAAGAGCATCCAAATATGAGAGTGACGGTTACTCCAAGCACAGCCACGAGCAAAGTGAAAAAAAAAGAGACTATGGGAGCGATGGTTTGTATAATTATTTCTAAGGGGCAACAATTCCTGTTGGGTTGTAGTGTTTGAAGTCTGAAACAAGGTTATATCTTATTATTATAATATTATCAGTTCATAAGGGTATAATCAAATTCATGCATAATACAATACCTGTTCTCATTATCTACAATATTCTATGTTTGCTCTTTATATTGAAGTCTAGATATTTCCGGTAGAACGGACACAAATTAACAGTATAGAATCCGTATTGTTTCTATACTTGGTGAGTCAACAGTATGTTCTTGTGTTCCCTACATTGTTATGGGAGTTCAAAATAGCTAGTCATATAACTTTTTGCCTCATTTCACTCCTAAGGGAGATATTAGGCTTCAGAAGATGTACCTTTGAATTAACGTTTTTGGCTGTAAGTTTTGAACAATTTTGAATATCATAATGATTTTTGATGCAATGTTTTATCAAAAAAGAGCTATCATTTGACACCAAAACCAAGATTCTGTTCCTAGCAGAAAGAGAGGAACAGACTTGCCCAAATCTCATAATAAACTTCGACAATTCTCATTATTATCTTCTGCTTTAAACTTTTTTTAATACTCTTACTTTATTTTGATGAAATTAGCGGTTTTTGAGATAATTTGATTTTCACTTGAACTGTTCAAAATAATGTTATCAGCTGAACACGTTTTGTAATAATAGTGATTTTTTAAATGAATGATAAATTGAAGAAATTTTCATCAAATTGCAGACCTCAATGAAAAATTTTTACCTTTAAATATTTTCAAGAACTTTCAAAAAGACCAATGGTGAGTACCATGCTCCACCACATCAACTCATGAAAATTTCCTGAAAATTCCCAGGGTGCCTGATATGACATATCAATTCTGTTGGAATTCAAATTCTCCAAATTCATCAAATCATAGTGAATATTGATTTGATTTTAATCCAGATTGCTTTTGAAATGAACATTTTGAAGTTTGACATCAAATAATTCATTGTATGCATTCCCAGTTTTTTCGATTGATCATTTACATGACACTTGACATCAGCCAGGAGCTTTTTATATAAAACTACAAGTCATCGTCTCACTACAAGCTTGGCAACAGTACTCGCGCATCATAAACATCCTGTTGTTGGCTCTCACTTGTATGGAAATTTTTCCAATTAAACAGCATCTTTATGAGGATAGTTGTAGGATGTTGAAGAAAGTTGTTGAATGACCTTATTCTTGTTCAATTGCATGGTCAGATTTCCCTTTATTTTGATGCTCAGACCCTATATCTTGTTGATCATAATGCAGCTGGCAACACCAGGACGTTACTCGTGGTATGGTGCATTAGTTTGTGTTTCAAAAGGCAGAATGCTTTGCTGCTCAGTGGCTTATCTCCAAGGTTCCACTTTCAGGGAAAAAATTCCATAAATTTACTCAAATTGCTCTGAAATGTTGCCGGCATTTTCTCTGATATTATGATTATCATAGAATAAAATATGGGGAATTTCTCAGGTTCGGATGTAGTGGAAATCATTGAAAATGATCCAACACCGGTAGCACCCCCACAAACCTCACACGCTAGATCGGAGGCACGACACGATTCAAGATCTGTTCAGAGGTCAAATGGCAAAACCGAAATGCCTTCTGGGGGGCAAAGCGTCGACAGTCTCTCCATCGAGGAAACCAATAAGCTGAGGGCCAAACTGGGCTTGAAGCCGCTGGATGTGGGCCCGTCCCCAGGTAGTTCCAGGAAGGGGGACAATGAATTGAAGAAGGACGATTTGGGCGAGTTTTATCATAAGCCAGCTGTGAATTTGGCGAGGAAAGCGCAGCAAGAGAAGATAACTGCCAAATTGACAGAAATTCGAGAAAAACGAATATTGAACAATAAATATTCCAGAGTGAAGGGGCTTGGGGAATGCGATAGTGATGATGATATTGAGGCATGGGTGACTAAGAACAGGGAAATTGAGAAAGCCAAACAAGAAGCTGATAAAAGGGTAAGCATATATATTTTTCATTGATACACTTTCAATTTGTCACTTTGGAATAATAAGGTCCCATATTGTCAGTAATCATTACAAAATCTTTCTGAAATAAATGACAATACAGTTGATTTATCCAAATGGTCTTAGTGGATAGCGAATGGATTTTCTCCTATTAGCACATTAGATCTGTCTCAGGCACATCAGATTGGATTAATATGGAATATAATTCATTGATGAGAATTTCCTACCTTTCAGGTACTTTATAAAAGTAATTATTCCCTACATTCAGCCAGTCTTCAGGCATTTAATGATAACCTGTAAAAATTCTTTACTTCTGGCACACCAGAGTCACATTCTGACAGTTGGACTGAATTTTAACTTATCTCTGATGTGTTTCAGTAAATAACAGTTGTAGGTATTTGAAGTTTGCCTGCTCTTGTCAACTGCTGCAATCAGTCTGAGTCTAAATAACAAACCCCTGGAAAACCATTCTTCCACTGTTGCTACTTGGGCCTCCTTAATAAAAATTTAGGATCAATTGGAGATATTTTGGTCCTTTTTGTGCCATTGTGAACCATTTAGACAAATGAACATTATAGGTTTCTCTTTCGTGTTGTCAACAGATTAAAAAAAAAGTAAAGTCATCCAAAGCAACAAATGGGCAATAATATACTATATCCACAATTTCCAAAATTTCTTTTTTTTTTGTGTGAAATTAGGTTATGCCACATTATGTTATGATCATTATAAGAAATTATGTTTGTTTTTAATGTATGAAAGAATTATAGGCCAAAATGCTAGAAGAACTAGATGCGCAGTTTGGAATAGCGGAAATCGTTGAATCCGAGAAGAGAGAGAAGATGGTCCGGAAATATTCTGAAAAAGACTTGACAGGGATGACTGTTCAACATGATGTCGACAGTTTTGCAGATGAGAGAACTGTCATTCTCACATTGAAAGATAAAGGTGTTCTGGAGGAGGATGAAGATGTTTTGGTCAATGTCAATATGCTTGATGATGAACGTTATAAAAAGGTATAAGTATTTTGAATAGTTATCAATTTACCAATTAGTTATCGATAGTTAACGAGAATAGAATATATATGCATTCATTCCTGAAGGTATAAAATTCTAGCCTCGTGTGAAAGCGATCTTTCTCTCTGGATTATTTCACATCAGTTCTGTCAAACATGCCATATTCGATAATAACAAATACCGCAGCATATTATTTTATACTTTCTCATTATCTCCCTTCAATTTTCATAATCATTTCGGTAAAATGTATATAAAATGACTAACTATACCTTGCATATCTAGCTTTGTTTAATGCTAGCGTATTCATCTTTGTACAGGGTTAATTGAAAGGTTGTTAACCTTAACCTAAATGTCAACCTCAAGTTTAAAACACCCTTTGGAATAATTTCAATTCTTTGCCAAATTCTTTCAAAATAACAATTCTTGTTAAAAACCATCCCTTTATTACATTTTGTATTTTGGTTAATGTGTTCAGGTGCACTGGTTGACTTATTAGAGCAAAATGAATAAAGCAATGAGCAAAGTTTTCTTGACTAGAGATGGCTTGCTTATTGTTCCTCTAATGTCAGATTGACGGCTCATCAGTCTAGCAATGTGAATGCAACAATATATTTTTCAGATTCAACAAGCGACCATTTCAAAAATATTTTCATTAAGACCTTTTGCTCGCAATAACGAATTATTCATTTCAGAACATAGAAAACAAGAAAAAGAAACCTGGATACAACGCCTATGAAGATGAAGAGTTTGATGAATATGGAAACCCTAAAGAAAAATCTCTGCTTTCCAAATACGACGAAGAAATCGCAGGCGAAAAGAGAGAAAATTTCAGGATTGGTTATGATTCTGCAGTAGAAAGAAAGCAAGCAGCTGCAGAAATGGTGAAAGCGAAATTGGCCAAAAAGAGACTGGAGAGTATAGCAGAAACTAATTTGAAGTTGGCATCAGAATATTATGATGAGGAAGAACTTGCTAAATTCAAGAAACCTAAGAAAAAAGTGAGAAAAATAAGATCTAAAGGAAAGCTACTTACCACAGATGAACTGAAGCCTGACAATAAAGGAATTGAGGGTTTGGGCTCTAGGAGGCCAAAAATAAAGAATGATACAGATTATGATATAGACGATGTACCTGGTGAGTATTAGAGATTAAAAAAAAATCTTTCGACTGGTGATTACAGTATGTTTTTTCATGATCCAGGGTTGAATGCCAGATTTTTTGAAATATGATTTGAATTTCGAAAGTTGATGCCATTTCTGGTTATATGTGGAGTTGTGAACACTATTTTTGATCGCGCTGCTCATGAATCATGAAGAAAGTTATTGAGAACCTGTAGTCAATTCAATATTGACAAATTTTCACAAACCTGAGCCATTTCTGGTCATATTGAGAGTTGTAAAAAATATTTTTGGTTGTAACGAGTTTACCGGTAAAAGAAAGAAAATTACACCGGGTGATATATTTTTATATACATACATCACCCGATCTGTGTATGAGAACCCAAGAAAAAATATAACAGTATTGGAAGAATTATCCTAGGTGATTGATTGTGCATGTCCAAAATCCTAGAAAATCAATTATGACACGTTGAGTGATTATTGACAAATTGGCTATAACAAATCTACCACTATTTTGATACAATAACAATTATTCACATCTCATCCCTTCATAGTGATTCTTTACAATTTTTCTCTATACCAGTCATCACATTGACATAGAAAAATCGATTATTATGTTGTGGAACATAACAACATTTGTTGAGTACCTTATGGCATTCACTATATTTATTTACATAATTTTCAAAGTTGAATTCGTACCATGTCATTAATTTCAGCTGTGGATTATCCAAGTGAAATAAAATTCGAAGATGACAATGATGATATAATGGAGAAGGCTTTACATAAAGCGAGAAGAACTAAACAGAAAGAAAGCGTAATTTCTAGTATATTAAAACATGAAATAAAAACTGAGGAAGTAGAAGATGATAATGCTGAAGGAGGAAATATAACTCTTAACGCTACAGCTGAGTTTTGTCGTACATTAGGTGAGTTTATAATTTCATGTTTATATGTCCGCTAATCTAACTTACTCTAAATTCTACAGGTGACATTCCAACATACGGAAAATCGGGCAACAGAGAAGAAACTGATGATCTACTTGAGTATGACAAAGAAATGGAAACAGAAGAAAATAGCGATGATGATTGCGAAATTGTGGATGTCCCTAGTGGCTGGAACTCCGTGGATCCAACTAATCAAGGTATAGATATGCTATTATTGATAATTATTCAAACATATCAAAGAATACTTACCAATATACTCATATTTTTCGAGAATGAAAAAAAAATTAGTCACAACACTGTGTTTTTCAATTAAAAAAATCTTTTGAAGATAAAGCAATTTGAAGGACAACATTTTGGGTCATGAATTTTTTTTAATTTGAATTAAAAAACAACTTGTCTGCACACTCTCGAGGCAAGTGAACAAAAACTACTTGTTTTGTTTTTTTTTTATTCAGTATACTCTTAAGAAGTGTGACTCATAAGAAACATATATTTTCATCACAGTTATTAAATTCCAATATTTCGAAGTATTGGAATATCACCTATCGCCAAAATAAATTTTGATACCATATTAGAGATCATGATTTTCAAAAGAAAAATTAAAATCAATTTTCAAGGAAATATCAGGAGAAATTGTTATGAAACTGATGTGATTCTAAAAATGATAGTATATACAGAGTGTGCCATTATAAACATCGATGTTGCTACTGCTTTCTAATAGAAGCGGCGGCACCGCATTGTCGATATTATTTATATTTGGATAGAGAATGTCTGAATATGGTCTCGATCGAATTTTTAAAGTTATCTGCTTCACTAGAAACGTCTTATGTGCCATCCACTGTGAATCAGACTATATATTGGAAACGTATGTCGTGATAAATAAGGAATTCTCTCATGAATTTTTAATTTTTTTTGGGAGGTGGTCGCGGAATGGCTGACGTCATTAAGTCTTTTCGATTTCTGCCAATATTAAAATCGTGAATTCCGATAATCACTAATTAATTCGAAACGTAGGAAGTACTTTCGAGAAAAACGGTTTTTGTCGGGAAGCTAGTTTCGATGAGAACTATCGAATGATGAAATACGTTGTTTCTCCTTAAACATGCGCATTTCCAGGCATCGACTCCTCGCAGATCACTCCTCAAGAGGTGCAGATACTCGGCGAGGAGCCCGACGTCAGCACCGGGGTCGGGGCGGCCCTCAGGCTGGCCATGAGCAAGGGCTACCTCGACAAGGAGCAGAACAATCGGCCGTCGAACACTCGGCTGGCTCATCTCCAAGCCAAAAACTACTCCATCGAAGACAAGTCCTACGGAGAGGAAAATGATAGACAAGGAAGGAGAGAGAGGTGGGTTGCTATTGTTAGTATTATTATTTCTATTTTATCATGCCTCACTTGTAAACGTATGATTTCAACCCGATAATAGTATTTATGTAGCAAGTGAATGAAGTTTTACTTTTCCAGGATTAGGAAATATACTAGTGAAATAGTATATAGGGTTCACAAACTTCGAATACGGATTCCTTACCTCTTCTGTGAACGTGGATAAATTTGATATTTATTAAACATGTTTTATATTGACTCGGCCGATAATTTTTGGAAATCCATAGTAACTGTGAAACTTCACAAACGATTAGATTTCTATAATTTAAGCTACAGTCCCTATTCAATATTACCTCAACACATATCTTTAGGTTTTTGCAAATATCTGAGGAAGCCTAACTGATTACCAATGTAAATTTTTCTTCACATAGGGGCGTAGAAATTTATATAAACCATATTTTATTTTTTACACAGTTTCGATACCCTGTATCTCAGAAAGATGCATTTTAGGACATATGTTGATTGGAATTTTTCACCTCACTATGAGATGAGGAATCCGTGTATTCAAAGTTTGTGGGTATTATTTTGACCTTCTCTGTATTATTCAACAAGCATTTTATGGTAGATTGCATTCATGCTGTTGATGTTTATAGGTCCTAAATAATACAAGTGAATAATAGCCATAATATGCAAGTAGATCACTATACTTTGTAAAATAATTTTTACTCATCTCTGACTCGTTTTCAAAAAAAAATTATATGATATTCCGACCACCATTATTCTTCAAGTTCAATAAAAAAATATCAACCTCGAAACAATACTGTGGATTCATACATGACAATGACATAATAGCTGAAATATAGTAAATACATCAATGTCCAAGAAATGCACAGAAAGAACACTATCACAGTTTCATCGCTGGCACTAAACAGAGTTATACTGAAAATTATGGGTACATCAAGAGCTGCTTACATTTTACCAGCAGTGTAGACCACATTGAAAATTCATGAAACACGTGAAAATAACCTATTTTTAAATTTTTATCAAGGGGTGAGCTGAATGAGCTGGTCGATTAATTATCTTCATAATTCATCAGAGATAATTTTCATGTGGCAAAATAATAATTGTTTTGTAACAACCTTCATTTATTATCTATTTATATTCATCGTATAATTTTTCTTCTTTAAAAAATGTTCTATATAGGTATGCTGGACCTATAACCGAGTTCAAAGAGAAGGAGATGTTCAAGCCGAATGTCAAGCTAGAGTACATCGATGATGACGGGCATATACTCAACTCTAAGGAGGCATTCAGGTATTTGTCTCATAAGTTCCATGGAAAGGGGCCTGGAAAGAATAAGGTCGAAAAACGGATCAAGAAGGGCGAGCAGGAACAAGTAAGAGACTCTTTCAACTTTAAGAATTGTGAAAATTATGAAATATGAACTAGCTTCTATCTTGTTGGACATCATTTCAAAATCATTAGACATTATTTCTGTGATTTTTGATATGCAGGATACAAGAAACATCATCATCATTTGAAATGAATTGGTATATCAGAAACTAAAAATGTTATTACATTTTTTCCAATAATAATCATATTTGTACTCACCTATAATTTTCCAAGCTAATGCATAACATAAGACTGACTGTATAAAATGGGTAGTGAAGTTGTTATTTACAAAAACCATTAACCTTTGTGAATTTCGAACCAGATTTGTCTTTAGTTTGCCATTCAGCATTCAGGCCTAATTGACGGTTCGGATCTTCGGATCTCAAGTTTGATGTCTGTGTGTTTTTTTTTTTGCAGCTTATGAAGAAAATGAGCTCAACTGACACACCACTCGGAACTCTCAATATGCTACAAGCTAAACAAAAAGAAACTCAGTCTGCCTTTGTAGTCCTTTCAGGAAATAAACAATCTCAGTCAACTTCTTTGTCAAAAACAAGGCGATGAATTTTTCGCCTATGAAGAATAGAAATATTGTAATTTGTATGTAAATAGTTATATTTCTTAACTGCTGTCAAGTTTTGGAATTTGTCAGTGCTCATTGCAAAAAATATTGTTTTGTAATTGTAAATCCTGATTTGGATGAATTTGAGGTGAAATGTTTTATTATGAAGATTAGACAACTTTATTGTGTTTATATATTGTATGTATACAAGATGCAACTTGAATGATGTCATCAGGGGATGATTCCTTGTCATATTTCATAATAAAAAGTTCATATAAACGTGTGTCCTAACTTGCTTCGTTTCCGAGTAATGAGGTGTCAAAGTCTTCTATAAAATAGGTTTTTTATTAATAACTCAAAAGTTCTCGATCCGATTTCGATGAAGCTAGGAATGTTTGTAACCCTCTATTTCTATGCCACTGTTCAGCAATTAATTTCAAATGATATCAAACTCGGCGAAAACATTAGCGTACAATATTCATTATCATAAATATCAATCGGGTTACCCTCTTACACCATCAGAAACAAAATTCAAAATCCAATTTCATGACAGGAAGCATCGTATTGGAAACAAAATCGAAAAAGAGGATTTTGAATAATTCATGAAAAACCGATTTTTTATCAAACATTGGACACACTGTTACTCGAAAACGGAGCAAGTTAGGACTCACGTTCATCTGAACCTTTTTTTATTAGCATTTGACAAGTTATTACCAATTACAATATCAATCAGAATTAAAAAAATAATGTGAACTGAATATTTTTCTATCCTTTTTTATCCATCGGGATTAATCACCGATCTTTTTCCTGATCATTATTGTTACAAAAACGATGTAGAGGCGAATATTGATATGTATAATCGAAAATATAAGACTTGAGCACACACAATGGAATCATTGGGTTTTGAATCTATAAGTATTAGGAAAAGTACTGTGGGTTTGATCTCGGTAAGATCTGAACTCTAGAAGGCACCACAACGCTCTTGAGATTGTGAACCCAGGATCGAGTGCCGCCATATAACTGATGCTGGCTCCCCATGTGTATCCAAAAATTTTTATCCCTTGGTATCCGTCATATGACTTTTTAAACTTATTCTCTATTAGATATTTTGTTTCTTCTACCTGCTTTGCTGTGTGCTTACGAAATTACATTCCCTTAGATCTTATAAATAGGATTATTTACCGTTCGAAATTCGATCAGATTAGTGATATTGAACGAGTTACCAGTTGACACAACGAATTAATTGATACTGATTCATCGGCTCGAAAAACAGTATAATTTCAAATTTCATTATTTAGTGATTATTCAAATGACTAGCTTTTGAAGTTTTTATTGGAATTATCATAACTTTTTTGAATTCTCAATCAAATAAATTGTTCTATAGTCTCACGTATTTCGTGAAGAAGCTCCAATTCGAGAACTTGGACGATATTCTTGACTCAGCAATTCACAAAGATGAAAAAATACTGGTCTTTGATAGCCTTTCGCAACAATCTCCCCTGAATATTTTCTCTCACAGAACAAACGACAAACACTGTTTATACCTGACTTTTCAACAATGACAACCTCTGTTTCAAAGAGGAATTACAGACATTAAAGCCGATACGCTCCCCTCGTAAGAGTACCTGTCGTGTTATCGTGCGGGAAAAAGTCGACCGTTCCTTTTCATCTGTTGGAACTTTACAAAATTGAATTTCCCCAGAATTTTCAGTTGAGTCAACGATCCGGAAAAAAAAAATTCACTCTCATCATGGTTTCATAAAACCATACAATATATTCATCTACAGGGTGTTACTCAAAGGTATGTATTGAATTCAAGGGCGTATTCCTGGAACAATATCAAGTAGAAAAGTACATATAAACATTTGTCTTGATCATAATGATTATCTCAAATTAATATTCACCAATAAAAGTGCGTGTGTTTAGCTTAATTCATCGACAATTCGATGTATTACCATCAATAAAAAAATCCTGGTCTGTATACTGACCGTTTGTCAGCCAGTTCATGAAACGACAGACAAATAAAAAACTTTAATCTTCAGGTCCTTCTTTCATCTCCATACTGACCTTTTGTCAGTCTCGGATGGCATGCATCGACGGAAATATGACAAACAATCGACTTCAGCAACGACCCTCGATGTGCCTTCATTTCCATACTGACCTTTTGTCAGTCTCTGTTGTAAATGCAACGGCAAACTAAAGACAAAGACAAACCCCTCTTCTGTGCTAAAGACTCCTGCAACAACCCACGATGTAAAAAAGTCCTTGGTTCAATTCAATCTGCTCAATGGCAGAATGAGGGGTGATGGTACTGATGGTAGATCAGGCCGCAGGGTATTAGCAAAGAGGTAACCCCTCTTCTGTGGTATTAGTCACCCCACATTGCCACCCTCAGCCGCCATGTCTCAAAGCCGAGGCAGGGCCTCAAGGCACAGAAGATGGGTTTACTTCTCCTCTTTGCTCAAGGCTTCCGAAAACTCCTCTTCTTTCTTCTTCAGCGAAAAGTCATGTATAATGAAAATATCACTCGCCGATCTTCTGTTCCATCCAAGGTGGATATAGGATGGTGAAATAACTCTTCAATTGTTTCTTTCCAAAACATGTAGACCTGTCAAACGACCTCACTAAGGCCGCATCACTTGAGTATAGATGGCGATACGATGGTCGATCCGGTGAAGTCGAATCCGCTTTTACTGATAATGACGGATACCTGACAGTGATGGATAGCTAACAGTTCAGTTTTTACATTTATGTTGAATTTCAAATCCACATCGTGTTTCCAGCATTTCTAAGATAACCTTCGAGATTGGCATAGGTGACGCCACCTAGTTTCGATCTTGGGAAGCCTTAGTAAGGTATTGAAATCCGACAAAATCAAGTAGGCGAAGGTCTACAACTTTTTCTAGTGGCTGGGTATAGGGAGTTGAGACACCAGTCTTTATTTACATCATGGTTCCATCTCTACCGGTCCTTCTTCCTCCGCAACCTGCCCCATAGTATCATGCACAGACTACTTATATATCATGCCACTAACACCTAACACTAATGCCACTCTGTGCTAATGCCCCTCACTCGTCCTGGATGAATTCATGCCTCGCGTGACCGCACGACCTACCAATGGACGGTCACATGTCACATGACCCACTCATAACGCAAGAGAACCACAGTCATTCATCACTCAAATATATCATCTGAAACATACGTATGATGCGTTTGAACAAATAGCGCATAATTTTGTGTATATGATGCAATGATCATTTAATGATGGCATCAAGACACGAGCATATAAATTTCGTGTGTGTGTATGAATTATATATTTTTTTACGAATTATACTATTTATCATTGCCTCAAGCACATCATTGTTTGAGAATTTGCCAGATAAAAAGAAATAATAATAAAAATAAATAATAATAAAAAGAGATATTCAAGGCAAAAACTGATATTGTTGGTTATAAACTCGTATCTTGAAGAACAGATGGGATATATCTAATAAACGAATATTTATAGAATCTCTGTTGAAGGAAATATTAATATATCGATTTTATAAGACGACTTCGAAATTTCTGTAACAAATTTCTTTTATTTTGCAAAAATGTTTACTGGAGATAATGAACTTGTGCTGAGTGGTAACAATGATGAAATGTTTATGGAAGATTTTTAACTTATTGTGTGTACTTGTGGAACTCGATTCCATGATTTTCGAAAATAGTTTTGAAAAAGTGAGTTTAATATTTCAGATTTTTCTGTCAGATTTTTCACGTACAGGGCGAATCTCTTTCTGGTGAAAACTAGTGACTGAAGAAAAAATTGAAATTCGATAATTTTCGGAATCAAAGATGAGTTGGAATTTTGCTAAATAAACATTGCTACTTTTCTATTGCTTTGCTCCTCATTGCTTCTCTTCTATTATAAGTGAATAATGAACACAAATGGCAGAGTGTATCAATGGTAAACGGAAAAGGATTATTTGTACGAGTATTTTTTTGCAATCACAGGAAAAATCTCCAAACAATGATTAAAAAAAATCTGACTAAGAGTTTGGCAATACGTGCCTAACACTCGCAAATGAAATTATCAGCTGGGAGTATAGTTTTCAATACATCTACTTTTTGGGATGGGTGGAAGCGGATTATCGTGGGGCTATTTTCAGATATTTAAAGTGCCACTCTCGTTCTAACTCCCCCCCATTAATCTCTCTGCTAGAAGTAGTTTGGAATATATATATATGTATATATGAGAATATCTACTTTTTTTCGGTTGATTGAACTTCCATATTCATATGACTTTTCAAATTTCGGAATTTATATCTGAAACTCTCGATTTATTTTTGATAAAATATACTCTGATAATAATCATTATTTGATATAGGTTATTCCTAATTTACAATCACAAGAAAAATTATACACAAGCCAATCATAAACATGTACCATGTAGCAGCTCCTCCTTTCACAT
The DNA here is from genome assembly GCA_963576655.1 of Gastrophysa polygoni. Lineage (NCBI taxonomy): Eukaryota > Metazoa > Arthropoda > Insecta > Coleoptera > Chrysomelidae > Gastrophysa > Gastrophysa polygoni. The sequence continues at coordinate 19,389,815 of OY755090.1, read as the reverse complement.
TATTCATTCATTAAATTGAAATTCCAATTTTCTCAGCTGATTTTTTTTCTATTATCAATAATTCAAATACTTATATTTTCCATCGTTATGGATGAGAGGGATTTATTTTTGATTGAGTTCGAGAAAGCCACCATCCGTTTACAATGCTTGTTTTTATGTTCCCTATCGGTACCTTCTCGGGACACCCTGTATATGGAAAATACATGTGTACGCCTATTAACCATAGCTATAGACTATATCTATGCTATTAACATTATAAGTTCGGTAACCTTCGGATATTTCAGCTATCATATTTGGAACTAACTTCACTCAACTTTTTTTACCTACCCTATCGCATGAAGAATCGATGGGCAAAGAGTATATATTGTGTTAACAATTATTCTATGCGATGGGTTTCATCCATGTAGTTATTATCAGATATATGGTGATATCCATAATAGTTTTTATTAGATATATAGTTGTCAGTCATATTTTTTCATCTGTTGACAACACGAAATGAGAACCTATGATATTCGAGGAACATCGTGTTAGCCAGTGGTACAATTTTGGGAGAGAAGAAAGGTGTTGGTTTCCTTATTGAAAGTTTGGAGGTGTAAGCAACGGGAAATAAGACTTCGCTAGGCAAAGAATTCCACAATTTTGTCGTTCTATTGATGAATGATGCTTGGTATAGCGATGTTCGACAGCTCAGAGCCTGACAGTCCGTTGAGCACCGACCGTGGAAGATTGATGTAATAAACTAGCTGGTGAGCCCACTCTTCAATTGTTTTGTCAGACTATAAAGTCCAAAAACAATTGAATTCTAGCAGATGGCGTGGGGTTCTCATATTCAACAATAGATGACGCGAACATCGAGAAATTATCACGAAACAGTTCCAAAGCAGGCAACCATAGATTTCTATGCAGGCAACATTCCGGTTGAAATATACCCGTTAATGACAGCTGTCAACCCGTAAGAGTTTGAATTTGGACGCGGAATAAATACAAAATTATTATTTCTTCTAGTTTCTTATAAAGAACATTTATCAATTCCCAGGTGAAGACAATCTTGAGTGTATTAGTTTCATTGTGTATAAATCGATTGAATTTATTTTATCAGCATGGACTGGCGTTGTTGCAACGTGTGAGGAACACATAAAAATTCGGAACTCCGAATGTTTTCAGTACCCAAAGTTAGTATGAATATTCAAATGAATTCATCATTTGATGAGCATTCATAATGATCAGGAATAGCAGTGTGAGCTGATACGTTTCCGATTTCAGAACGAAGAAGAATTGCTGAAATGGAGTATTTCTACTTGCATCAAGTTGCCCCCAAATGGATATGTCTGTGAAAAACATTTTCAAAACGGAGCCATCGGGAAGAAGAAATTGAAGAAAGGTGCCACACCACTGAAAATGTTTGTATTTTTTGAAATCATAACCAGCGTACCCATCATAAACCTTCTCTTGAATATACAGGCAGTCCAAATTTGTCTTCCAATATCCCTATATATGGCTGATGGTGTATTAAGAAATGAGGGTAGGTACCTTAATATGTTGACTTTCACTCGAATAGAAAATAAGGTAAATATGTCCCTCTCAGACATGAATTTCTCAGAAACGGCTTGGTTTATCATAATACTATTAAAGATTACCTCTTTCAATAGATGCAACATTTGGGGATGAAATAATGATATTTATCAACCCCCTCCAAAAGGAACTATGGGTAGACAACTCTGGACTATCTGGTATAGGTCATCAACTCTTGAGATATGTACACAGTATGTACCTACATTTGGTATTTTTTCATCAAAATAATCAACCTCTTGAATTTTCAAAGGTATTATTCCTTGCTCTGAATACATTAGTTCTGTTATTACCCTAATACCAATTTCAAGTACCATTGTATAAAAATGCCAAGTAGGTTTATGGATGGTATAAGGAAACAGAAATATTTCCAACTGAACTGATTAATTATATAAGGTTCACTAGTATGATTATGCATGCATTCAATGATGTCAATTTCATCTGAACTTTTTGGATAGGCAATTATGATAAGGCTGAATAAATACAAAAACATTTCAAAAAAATATATTTTGTTGGATAATTTTTTGTTCGTAATTACTCAATTATATTGTTCTTTCTCTCTCCTGTAGTGAACAAGATTCCTCTGCAGCCAATCCACAATCCCTTTCCAGTTCCTACTTGAACCCTGCTTCTAATACTCCTGAAGATACCTTTCCTGTAAATATTGATAAGAATGTTCATAGTACTACTACTGTGGATAGTCTAACTAGCCTGTGTCAAGAACTGGAATCTCTTGATAACCAACTGATACTTCCACCCGGTTGGGGTGTTCATAAGTTAGAAAAGCACATTCTTATCACAAAACTGAGTATTCATAATGACTTTGAAATTTCAACTGAGAGATCCATTATCTTAAACTGCTCACTGATTACAGCCCACGCAGGAGCAAAACGTTTTAATCTAGAATATGCCATTACCACATTAGAAAAACTCCAAGAGCTGATCAATAAAATGGATACGTGAAAAATATGCAATGGCAACAGCAGATCATGTTCAGTTCTTATTCCAAGTTATAATTATTGCAGAGCATGCACAAGTAATAAATCGTTATTTAAGAAAAGACAAGGAAAAAGAAATAAAATAACAACTAACAAAAAACACAAATATAACTACATGGCTTACTTGTCATAAAAGAATGCACATTTGAGTAGAGTGATTGTCAATCTGAGGAAGGAAATGCCAATGTGGTTAAGCTTGATGAACTTCTTGAAACTTTGCCAGAAGTTCAACAAGAAAAGATACAAATTTGTTTAAAATCGGCAAGTGTAAATCTGCAGGCAGAAGATACACCATGGAATGGGTTTATAATTGCATTCTCATGAAAATTAAGAGCCCAAAGCTTTATAATTATATGAGAGATAAACAAATTATGGCAATACCATCAACTAGCACTCTCTCAAGGTAGGTTAGTTATTTTTACAATGTATGGAAATAACGAAATATTCAAAACATATTTTTCCAATAGGTACATTAGAAATAAAGATGGAACATTTGGTTCCAAAAAGGAGGTTTTTGCAATGATAAAAGAAAAAACTAAGAATATGGCAGAATGGCAGAAGCATGGATGTTTATTAGTAGATGAATATAAAATCACTCCTACTAAAAAATTTGACAAAAATACCATGGAATTCGTGGGATTTATGGATCTTGAATTCACTCCTAATGGCATTGGGATCAATTAGGAGATCATGTACTCGTGATTATGTTCCAGCCATTTGCTGGTCATGGCTTGCAGGCTTTGAGATGTTTTCTGACGAAAGGGAATATCACTGGTGAACTCCAAGCAAAACTAATTTCAGAATGTGTGATTTTGTGTGAGAATGCTGGACTTCTCATTGATGTAATCACAAGTGATGGAGCAGCTTGGAATAGAATGATGTGGAAATGTATGGGGATGCAAAACTGTTCAGAGCCATGGTGTGAACATCCAATGGATGCCTCCAGGAAGCTGAGGATGTGTTCTGATTTTCCACATCTCATCAAATGCCTCAGAAATAACCTAGAAAAAAAAAGGATATTCCAGGTATATATCACAATAAAAATTCATTTTCCTAGATTTTTGGGATTTTCTCTACTCGTTTCTAAAAATAGAAATAGAAGTTATAATAATTATTTTGATATATTTGTAATGAGGACAGTTTTGTAGACTGCCCCCCAAAGAGAAAAATTCTCTATTTGTCAGTGACACCTTGTTTTTTCAAAATTTGGAAATGAAAATGTACTTTTAATAAAATCAAAACTTCTACTTATCTTTGTGGACGTGTCGGGAACGAATCTGCTCCCGTTTTCAACACTGTGGAAAAAATGATCTTCTGATAGATTCAGGGTAAATTATAAATTCAGTTCAATGTTGAATATTGAGAGGAATAATACAAATATCAGTAGTGGCAGAATAAGTGATAATATCTTTGTAGGAATTGGAAAATTTTCTCATCTATTTGGGATTGTGGGAGGACTGTTCATCAACTGACAAGTTTTTGTCAAAGGGTTGAAAGCCATGATATCCTGTACATTGGATTCAACTGGTTACCTCTCAGGGCTTGGATTCCAGTACTTCATGACAGCTAGGATGAACCAAGACCATCTTCCATCATCATCACCATCATCAATTCTCCTAGAAGTAATAGAAAACTGCATTAGATTATTTCAGATTTCCTTGGATCAAATTCTGGAGACAAGACACTCAAGAGTTTCACTGTTCAAAGTTTTCAATGTTCATCAATTTTCTATTTTTCTCTGAATCTGAATGATACTTGATTTTATTAAATTATCCTGCAATGACTTTGAAACTGAATAACAATGGAATATCTACTGAACACTGCAGCTTATTACAGTTCAAGCATTTATTCTTTGATAAATTTATTGAGTTAAAGCTGGTTAAAGTAACAGGTACCTAACTGAAGAGTTTAAAAAAAGAACTGGTAGCTTCAGAATATATCACATATTCTTGTCTCTAGTATTTTCTTTGTTCAGTGAATGAAATATGAAATATATCCTTACTATTATGAAACAATATGAAATATTTGAATATATCTATACCTATTTTTTCTCTTATCATTTCTTTGGGATGATGAGAGCTGCAGGGGGTTGTAATAGTCACCCAGAACCCATTCAAGTGGGCCAAATATTCAGGCTGATGTCTTTATTTTCATTAGTTAAACCACCCAGAGGAAGTAATGTAACAGGTGGTGAAATGATCCAGTTTCTTTTAACAATAGGCAAACTAAAAGAAAAGAAAATAAAATGCGTTTTTATCACTATAAAGTCAGATGAAAATGCCACTCTGAATGAATATGAGGAATTTGAAAATATAGAGGAAGCATTTGCCTACTTCTGTGGGTACATTTTGAAAAGGTTACGGTACCCACAACATGTCAAGAATGTTTAGAGACAATTTGTGGAGATGGAAATGACAAATTCAATTCATTTATTAAAATGAAAAGTAGAGGATTCCTCACATTCCCATCTACCCAAATCACCTCATTTTTGACTGATATTGAAAAAACAAAAGCAGATATTTTTCAAGAGGATTTGAAAAAATCATCAATATCTATTATTCCCGAAAAATTATCATCAACCTAGAGTGCTTTTAGGGTGTCAAAATCACAAAATTACTTTGAGTAAAAATATAATTCAAATATATGTAGATGCCAGACTGAGCATTTGTTGTTCAGCAGAGCAAAAAAAAAGAAACATGGAGAATAAAGCAAAAAAATTATCAAAGCTTGCAAAACTAAACTAGGATGATGTTTTTAGATGATGATGTGATCAAGACATCTTCTGTTGAAGTAATCATATTGCAAAGACCACATCCACAATTATAAAGAGTATAATTGAGTATCGAATACCAAGTATACAGTATTGAGTTAAGAGTAATAAAATTTGCAGGAGTTACAGAGGTACGAAAGATATACACTCAACGAGATGTGAAATGAAATTTTTTAGCTGAAAATCAATTGAATTTGATACTTATATTTTGATATGAGAAGACTTTTAACCTTTTTTGCCTCCTAATATAATTTTCTGGAAAAGTAGATCATTCCATTGCAGCTGACAAGCAGTTTATATCACTGAAGATGACCAAACTAGATCATTGAGTGTGTGGCGACTCCGCCACTGTAATGTTGGAATTCCTATCCACCTTTCGGACAGCTTGCCGACAGGGCGCAGGTAGCGAAACCAGAGCAGCTACCAAGGCAGTCCGTCTAGAGACATTATCGTGTACTGTTGTTTTATCATCTTAGTGTGTGTATGTTCAATTCATGTCGAAATATATTTTATATCAGTGTGGATTATTGCTTTTCTGCATCCGGCATTCGATCCCCTCAGTGGTGACCCCGACGTGATTTTTTCGACGAATTGTAGCCACGAGTTTCGTCTACTGTCTCGTTTTCGCTTTGTGTTGCGCACAAGTGATAAACTTTCGTGAATTACCTCCGGTTTCAGAGTTCTTTCGCGTGTATTCTCGAAAATGGATGACCCTAACCATCCTCCGGGTACTCAAGCGGCCTCATCAGACCCGCATCTACCCGTACAAGAAGCTGAAACACATCTTCCTCCACGAGCACCCCCGCTGCAAACACAACAGCAGTTCGAGCAACTACAACAGATGTTCCAGACTCAACTTCAACAACTCGCGTTAGTTCAAAGCGAATATGAGCGTCTATTACGGCTACCGGGCCCAATTGCCGATCCCGCCGTTCAATCAGCCGCCGCCCACGCCGTTTTGGGCCGCAACGCTCCACCTGCTGCTGCCACGACTGTAGGCACCGATGCTATCTACAGAGTGTCCCCCAAACTGCCAAACTTCTGGCCTAGTGACCCTGCCTTGTGGTTCGCTCAAGTAGAGGCCCAGTTCCAGCTAGCAGGGATTACTCAAGACCACACGAAATACAGCCACGTTACGTCTCAACTAGACAATACGTACGCGACAGAAGTTAAGGACATCATATTGAATCCACCAGTCACGAACAGGTATGACAAACTCAAACAAGAGCTCATTACGCGTTTTTCGAAAACAGCAGAACAACGCGTACGCCAGGTGTTGTCACAGGAAGAGCTCGGAGACAGGACACCGTCCCAGTTTCTTCGACACCTCCGTGGCCTGGCTGATTCCAGTGACATTCCAGAGGCCCTTCTACGAACTTTGTGGACCGACCGCCTTCCATCCCAACTCCAGGCCATCATCGCAACTCAAGCAGACGCTCCGATCGAACAAGTCGCGCGCCTCGCTGACAAGGTGTACGAGGTATCCGCCGTGCCACGTGTCGTCGCCGCCATCCCTGCCTCTACGCCACAGAATTTAGCGCAACAAGTAGCAGAGCTCTCCCGGCAGGTAGCCGCTCTCAGCACCCGTTTTCGATCACCCGAGCGCCGCGAAAGTACTCGCTCCAACCGTTCGCAAAGTCGTTCACGCAGTCGTTCGCAAAGTCGCCCGCGTACCGACAGCAAATCTACAAGGCAGCAGTCAATGATGGCGGGCAGTGGCTGCTCCGTTTCTCCGCGCCGCCTTCACGTTTCGGACCGCAAGTCGCGCATACAATTCCTGATCGACACTGGTTCAGATTTGTGCGTTTTCCCACGATCGCGAGTACCTGGAAGACCAACAAGAACGTCGTACGAGCTCATGGCTGCCAACGGCACTACCATCGCCACCTACGGCGCAATGGTGCTTCACCTTGACTTAGGGTTACGCCGTGATTTTTCGTGGCGTTTCGTCATCGCCGACGTCGAGAAACCCATCATCGGCGTCGATTTTTTGTCATTTTACGACCTTCTCGTCGACATTCGACGCTCCCGCCTGGTTGACAATGTCACCTCCCTCGCTGCTACAGGCATGACTGGAACCACGCTCCAGTCCAGCGTGAAGACAATTACCAGCGATGGACCATTTTCAACCATACTCGCTGAGTTCCCCGATCTCACTCGTCCTCGCGGAGTACCACATACGCCCCGCCATGCTACTCAGCATTACATCAACGTGACGCCCGGACCTCCCGTCGCCTCACGGGCACGGCGCCTTCCACCCGACAGACTCCGGATCGCACGCGCCGAATTCGACGACATGGTCCGTGCTGGCATCGCGCGGCCATCTTCTAGCTGTTGGGCTTCACCGCTTCACATGGTTCCTAAACCGGACGGTTGGCGACCCTGCGGCGACTATCGAGCACTAAACGCCCGCACAGTTCCCGACTGCTACCCGGTGCATAACGTCGCCGATTTCAACGCCTTCCTGACTGGATCCACGATCTTTTCAAAACTGGATTTAGTCAAGGCCTATCTCCAGATACCTGTTGCGCCAGAAGATGTTCCTAAAACCGCGATCATCACGCCCTTCGGCCTCTTCGAATTTTTATTCATGCCATTCGGCCTACGTAACGCCGGCCAGACTTTCCAGAGGTTCATGGATCAAGTCCTCACCGGATTACCATTCTGTACATGTCACATCGATGACGTGCTCATCGCGTCCCGATCTCCTGCAGAACATGAAGAACACCTCCGTGTCGTGTTCCAGCGGTTGTCCGAACATGGCGTCCTCATCAACCAAGCCAAATGCCTCTTCGGAGTGCCCTCGTTATCATTCTTGGGACACCACGTCTCTGCAGATGGAATCCGTCCACTTCCGGAAAAAGTCCGAGCGATTTTAGAGTACCCGCAGCCCACCACCGCTAAGGAACTACGGCGTTTTCTCGGGATGTTCACGTTCTATCGACGTTTTCTTGCAAACGCGGCTTCCCTACAAGCACCGCTTGACGATGCTCTCCGTGGACCTAACACCAGAGGCTCCGCGCCTGTTGATATGACACCCGCTCGTGTCGCTGCATTCGACGCCTGCAAAGCTAGCCTCGCTGAAGCTACTATGCTTGTGCATCCTGACCCAGCAGCAGAACTCGCGCTCTTCACCGACGCGTCCAACTCCTGTGTCGGCGGTGTCGTGCAACAAAGGATTCCTGATGGCACGTGGCAACCACTTGGTTTCTTTTCGCACAAGCTGACTGCCTCCCAACTGCACTGGTCCCCCTACGACCGCGAACTTTACGCAGTGTACCGTTCCACGCGGTATTTCCGCCATATGCTCGAAGGCAGAGCCTTTGTGATTTTTTCTGATCACAAACCGCTAATCTTTTCATTCAAACAGAAGTTGGATGCCTGTTCACCTCGGCAACTCCGCTATCTGGATTATATCAGCCAATTTTCTACGGATATTCGCCATGTTTCCGGGGCAGACAACGTCGTTGCCGACGCCATGTCGCGCACCGCGGCTATCTCTTCGCCCCTGGACTACGCAGCTCTCGCCGAATCTCAGAACACTGATCCGGAACTCACAGACCACCTGCGTTCGCCTACTTCGGTTCTGAGGCTCGCACGCTGTCCCGTCCCCGGCTTGAACGTCTCCATTTACTGCGACACCGCTGGTGACCGCCCACGACCTTATCTCACAGCGCCCTTCCGCCAGGCAGCCTTCACCGCGCTACATTCTCTGAGTCATCCCGGCCGCAACGCCTCGGCTCAGCTAGTCGCCGACCGCTTCGTCTGGCATGGATTGCGCAAGGATTGCCGTGAGTGGGCGAAAGCTTGCGAACAGTGCCAACGCTGCAAAGTTACTCGTCACGTGACTACGCCTCTGGGCACCTTCGCAGCCCCTCCTGCTCGTTTCACTCACGTGCATATCGATCTCATCGGTCCCCTACCTCACGCGGGAGGATTCAGATATTGCCTCACGGCCGTCGACCGTTTTTCGCGGTGGCCAGAAGTTACGCCTCTCGCCGATATCACTGCCGAGACCGTCGCCAGAGCTTTCTTCGCGATGTGGATCGCGCGTTTTGGGTGTCCAGTTCAAGTCACCACCGACAGGGGACGTCAGTTTGAGTCCCACCTGTTTCGCGCCCTGGCAACCCTCACCGGCGTACGGCTCACGCACACAACAGCCTACCACCCTCAGGCCAACGGCCTGGTCGAACGCCTTCATCGGCCTCTGAAAGCAGCACTCATGTGCCACGCCGATGATAAGTGGATAGACGCTCTTCCCGTGGTCCTTCTCGGATTACGCAGCGCTTTTCGTCCTGACCTTCACGCCTCTGTCGCCGACCTCGTGTACGGGGAGCCACTCCGCCTCCCTAGCGAACTGCTGACGCCGCCGCTGCAGAGTCCACCCGCGTACCCGGATTTCGTGTCTCAACTCAGACGCCACTTCGCTACGCTCCGCCCGGTACCCACATCGCGCCATGCATCGCCGAACGTTTTCGTGCACAGCGAACTTCCCAACGCTTCGCACGTTTTTGTGCGCCAGGACGCCGTACGAGCATCTTTGGAGCCTCCATATACCGGACCGTACCCCGTACTGGACCGAGGACCTAAAACTTATCGGCTACTAATACGCGACAAGCAGGTGACAGTCTCCTTGGACCGACTCAAGCCAGCCCACCTTCTCTCGCCCCCAACATTGCCCGAGACAACTCCAGCTGCCACCGTCCCGGCACCAGCCGCCATCGTCCCTGCACCGCCTCCGGAAGTTGCTCCTGCCCCTCGCGTCACCCGCTCTGGGCGCCGCGTACACTTTCCGGCGCGCCTCACCACGTGAACCGCAGCGCACTCTACTCCGCGGGGGGGTGATGTGGCGACTCCGCCACTGTAATGTTGGAATTCCTATCCACCTTTCGGACAGCTTGCCGACAGGGCGCAGGTAGCGAAACCAGAGCAGCTACCAAGGCAGTCCGTCTAGAGACATTATCGTGTACTGTTGTTTTATCATCTTAGTGTGTGTATGTTCAATTCATGTCGAAATATATTTTATATCAGTGTGGATTATTGCTTTTCTGCATCCGGCATTCGATCCCCTCAAGTGTATCTTTGGTTGATATTCTCATTTCCATGAATGATTTTCTGGAGAAGATCTCAAGTTTCCTTCTACTCTTCACTTTTCCACTCCACTTTGAGTAAACATGGACTTTCTTTCAATGATAGCAAGACATCATCCTGTTATGAATATATCTGATACCTACTCTACTATTACCTACTCCAAGAAGTCTCACTTGATTGATATCATAAATGTATTAAAAAAACAATAACAGTTCAAGATAATTCAAGCATAGCTGTTACTTTGATGTACCTGTATAATATCAGTAGATAAGATTCTCAGAGTGATTGTGATCTGACTCAAGTTGAATTGAAATATGCATCAAATGAGCAACTTTATTGATTGAGTCTCAACTGGACTGATTAATTCTCATTTGTAATTTGCAACTTATTGTGATTACTGCTGATGCAGCAATTATTAATGAATAAAGTCTTTTGAGTACTCACCTTATCTTTTATTTCAATCACAGAATCCTAGGGTATGCAAATAATCCTGAAAATACACGAAGTATGAATCAGCATTGA